>PVKV010003682.1:0-109156 GCA_004027835.1 Alouatta palliata
TGAACAATGAGAACACATGGACACAGGGAGGGGAGCATCTCACACTGGGGTCTGTCGGGGGGAAAAAGGGGAGGGACAGCAGGGGGTGGGGAGTTGGGGAGGGATAGCATGGGGAGAAATAACAGATAAAGGTGATGGGGAGGAAGGCAGCAAATCACACTGCCATGTGTGTACCTATGTAACAATCTTGCATGTTCTTGACATGTACCCCCAAACCTAAAATGCAATAAAAAGTATATATATATAAAAAAAAGAAAGAAATAAAGGATATTTAAAAAGAAAGAGAGGAAGTCAATTGTCTCTGTTTGCAGATGACATAATCATCTATTTAGAAAACCCCATCATCTCAGCCCCAGAATTCCTTAAGCTGGTAAGCAACTTCAGCATAGTCTCATGATACAAAATCAATGTGCAAAAATCACAAGCATTTCTATACACCAATACACAATACACAAACAGAGAGCCAAATCATGAGTGAACTTCCATTCATAATTGCTGCAAAGACAATTAAACACCTAGGAATTCAACTTACAAGGGATGTGAAGGACCTCTTCAAGGAGAACTACAAACCACCATTCAAGAAAATAGGAGAGGATGCAAACAAATGGAGAAACATTTCATGCTCATATCGATTATTCATAGGAGGAACTGATTCTTCAGAAATATGGAGTCATAGATGACTGGGTTTCTTCATAGGAAGAATCAATATTGTGAAAATGGCCATACTGTCCATTGTAATTTATAGATTTAATGCTATCCTCATCAGGCTACTATTGACTTTCTTAGCAGAATTAGAAAAAAAACCACTTTAAATTTCATACGGAACTAAAAAAGAGCCTGTATAGGCAAGACAATCCTAAGCAAAAACAACAAAGTTGGAGGCATCATGCTGTCTGACTTCAAACTGTACTACAAGGCCACAGTAACCAAAACAGCATGGTACTGGTACCAAAACAGATATCCAGACAAATGGAACAGAGCAGAGGCCTCAGAAATAACACCACACATCTACAACCATCTGATCTTCGAAAAACTTGACAGAAACAAACAATGGGGAAAGGATTCCCTATTCAATAAATAGTGCTGGGAAAACTGGTGAGTCACATGCAGAAAACTGAAACTTGACTCCTTCCCTACACCTTATACTAACATCAATTCAAGATGGATTAAAGACTTACATGTAAAACCTAAAACCATAAAAATCCTGAAAGAAAACCTAGGCAATACCATTCAGGACACAGACATGGGCAAAGACTTCATGACTAAGACATCAAAAGCAATGGCAACAAAAGCTAAAATTGACAAATGGGATCTAATTAAACTAAAGAGTTTCTGCACAGCAAAAGAAACTATCATCAGGGTGAACAGGCAACCTACAGAATGGGAGAAACTTTTTGCCATCTATCCATCCAACAAAGGTATGTGTAGATCCAGTATCCACAAGGAACTTAAACAAATTTACAAGAAAGAAAAAACAACCCCATCAAAAAGTGAGTGAAGGATATAAAGAGACACTTCTCAAAAGAACACATTTATGTGGCCAAGAAACATGAAAAAAAGCTCATTACCACTGGGCATTAGAGAAATGCAAACCAAAACCACCGTGAGGTACCATCTCACACCAGTTAGAATGGCCATCATTAAAAAGTCAGGAAACAACACATGCTGGAGAGAATGTGGAGAGATAGGAAGGCATTTTCACTGTTGGTGGAAGTGTAAATTAGTTCAATTATTGTGGAAGACAGTATGGCGATTCCTCAAAGATCTAGGACCAGAAATACCATTTGACCCAACAATCTCATTACTGGGTATGTGTACAAAGGATTACAAAGCGTTCTACTTTAAAGACACATGCACACGTATGTTTATTGCAGCACTATTTACAATAGCAAAGACTTAGAACCTACCCAAATGTCCATCAATGATAGACTGAATAAAGAAAATGTGGCACATATACGCAATGGAATACTATGCAGTCATAAAAACGGGTGAGTTCATGCCCTTTGCAGGGACATGGATGAAGCTGGAAACCACCATTCTCAGCAAACTAACACAGGAACAGAAAACTAAACACCGCATGTTCTCACTCGTAAGTGGGAGTTAAACAATGAGAACACATGGACGCAGGGAGGGGAACATCACACAATGGGGCCTGTGGGGGACTGGGAGGCAAGGGGAGGGAGAGCATTAGGACAAATACCTAATCCGTCTGGGGCTTAAAACTTAGATGACAGGTTTATAAGTGCAGCAAACTACCACGGCACACATATACCTATGTAACAAACCTGCACATTCTGCACATGTATCCTGGAATTTAAAGGAAAAAAAAAAGATGTTATTTATTTGAATACATTGGATACATTCTTTTCCCCATTTAGAGGTGTGGACATATAATGCTGAAATCTCCATCAAAAGAGGGAGAATGAGTTTTACACAATAAATGCGGAGATCATACTAATTAGGTTTTGGTGGAAAAAGCTGGATCAGAAATATGGTGTCATAGATGACTGGGTTTCTGTCATGAAACTAGCTGTACACCTGGGGTATTGTGGGTTATTGAACCAGTTTGAGATCCAGGTTTATGCCTTTGCTGATATATTTAGGTTTAAATGTTACTTCAGCTGCTACATTTCTATATATATTTGCATAGCACTTCTCAATTTTAGAGGTGATTTTCCATATCTGTTTTCTCTGCTTAGAACGCTCTTCCTTTAGATACTCACCTGTAGATATTAACCTCCACTTCCTTCGAGGCTGTGTTAATGTCACTTCAGTGACTCCTCTTTTGGACCTTCTTTAACTCCACCTTTTTAATCACTTATCACTTCTTTTCCTCTTCTTCATTTCTCCATAACACTTATTACCTTATAATGTACTCTGTACTTTACTTATTTATTATGTTCATCGTCAGTCTCCTCAGTTTGGAGTGTTAGCTTCAAGTTGGCAGACATTTTTGCGCTTTGGTTTAGATATACGATAAAACAAGATAAATAGCATGGGATTAATATTTGTCGAGTGAATGAATGAATGTATTCGCTCCTTGGGTTCTCAGACAATTTTGAAAACCTCATATCTAGAGCTGGAAGCTCAAACTGCAAATTCTCCACTCTTCATGACCTTCTAAGGAAATTTATGACATAAGTTTGTCCTTGTGCTTCTTGACTTGCTAATTTCTCTGAGTTTAACTGAAAATATTCCACTAACTTGCTAATTAATTTAAGTACAATGTTAAATTTCTTTTAAAGACAATTGAAAATATAGTTTAATTCTTTTAAAGATCATATATATGTGTATGCATTTGTATATATGTGCATAGACAATCAGTTTGGAAAATGTAGATAAGAACAACAATTCAAGTAAATGATGACAAAATTGCCCTGCCAAGTGGTAATCACAGTGAAAACTTTGGTCATTCTCTCTTGCTCTCCATTTATATATGTATCCATCAGCCATTTATTCAACAACTAGTGATACTTATATGCCAGATGTTGTTCTAGCTAATACAGTGATTTGTAATATAGGAATATATCATCTGTATGATTTTTAAACTGCTTCTAAAAAATATAGCAAGCATCTCATGTCATTAACTGAAATTTTTAGATTTCAATTTAAATAATGCATCATTTAACTTACAGTGTGATAATCCACTTCAGAGATTTACCAGAAATTAGTCAATTCCTTCTTTTTAGGGAATTTGAATCATTTCCAATTATTTAAGTTTTCTTCATCCTTAAAGGTGTGTTTTGACTCTGTGAAATCCTCAAGGGCAATGGTCTTGTTCTGTTTATTCATTTTATTCAGTGCAGTAGCTATTATATCTTAATTTGGCAGATGAGAAAACTGAGGCTTAGAGAGGTTAAGTAATTTACCAATAGCCATACAGTCAGAGAATGGCTGAAATGACCACTAAAGCCAAATCTGACTGCAAATTTCATGTAATTTCAGCTACACCTACATCACATGGGTGAACAGAAAATGATTTTCTCTCTCATTCCCTCTAATAATTGCCAATATTATTCCAATACCAAGGCTACCTGGCCTGGACCCAGCTTTGCTGCCTATAGCAGTTTTTCTGAGATCCCAGTGTCTGCACTTTTCGTGACACCTGAACTTCTACATTCTAGTATATTCTATTTCTCAGGAAAAATATTCAGACTCATTCATGGTATGGTATATAAAACAAGTAAAAATGGAAAGATTGCTGCTCCCAGAAGGATTTACATTTTTTAAATGGCCAGGAAGTCCTAAGCCACAAATAGAGGACTCTAATGACGAAATTTTGGATATTGCTAGTATACAAGATGAATCTTTAGCTAAGTAGAGGTTTTCATGCAGAGAAGTTGGCCAGTGGGAGGGAAGTGTGTCTTAGGTACATAAAGTGCTCTCAGCAAAATCAGGGGTGTAAAGTAGTGTGTTGAATTCAGGGGACAGTGAGCTTCACATTGTATGTGGTATACAGCTGAGACCAGAGAAATCAACCAGTAGCCATTGCTTGGGATGTAAAGTCTCTGGAAGATTATGCTTACATGCATGTAAGCTGACTTCTTGAGTGAGGGGCAGGTGCAGTCCATTAACTTACCTGTGGAATTCTAACTGGAAACCCAATTAGACAGGATGCCTACTTGCTGTGCTTTGAGATACTCAAATCATCAGAGTATTGAACATGTTATTTCACTTTCACAACCATGTACACAAACCCTGAGGCCTTGAACATGAATGCCTTTGTTATATACTGATAAAATAAATAGCCTTACTTACATTTCAAGGCCGCCATTTGTGTATGTTGCATTTGATTGTCTTTTAACTTTTGCTTTGCTGACCATAAATTAGAAAGATCAATTTGATTATTCTTACAAGTAGTGTCTTAATGGAAGACTCTCAGCATTTTAGCCAAGTAGATGTAGTCAAGTTGCTTCGTGCAACTTTGAGTTCCAGACTGCTTCTGTGGAAAGTGGAGATAATATACCTAACACTTGTGATGAGTAGGTGAAGAAATGAGTGTACATGAATGCCTAAGAAAAGGCACTCAGTAAATGGTATCATTGCTGGTAATGTCAGTAGTAACGTATCATATGCCACGATATCAGAACTAGAAGGAGGTGACTTACTGGTTTATCACTGTCTTCATTCATTCATCAATTTAACGTATATTTATGGAATATTATCTATGTATCAAGGACTGTGATAAATTTTAGTGGTAAAGCCTATAATGTAACACTAATGTTGCCTTCACTGAACTCATTCCTTGTGAAGGCATGTATATTAGTTTTTGTGGCTGCTGGAACAAATGACTACAACCCTAATGGCTTAAAATAATGCAAGTTTATTATCTTACAGTTTATAAGTCAAAAGTCCAACATGGATCTCAATAGGCTAAAATCAGCAGAGCTGCCCTTTGTTCTAGAAGCTCTAGGGGAGAGTCTGTTTCCCTGCCTTTCCCACTTTTTAGAGGCTGCTCCCATTCCTTGGCTCATGGTCCCATCTTCTATCATCAAAGTCAGTAACTTGGCATCTCTCTGACCATTCTTCTGTTGCCACATGTCTTTTTGACTCTGATCTCAGTCAGAAAAGATTCTTTGAAGGACGTATGTTAAGTTGGGCCCGCCTCGACACTGTAGGATAATTTCCCCATCTCAAGGTCCTTAAGCATAATCACAAATGCCAAGTCCCTTTTTCCATGTGAGGTAACATATTCCCATGTTGCAGAGGTTAAGATGTGGATCTCTTCAGGGAAACAGTGTTCTGCCTACCACAGGAAATACACTATGAACAACAAAATATGAGCAAATAAATGTGAATAGGTAGTGTGACTTATTGATAAGAGTTAGAGACTAAGCAAAGCAAGCTAAAAGGAATGGGGAGTTCGAGGCAGAAAAAGGGATTGTGATTTGTCCGGGCAATCCAGAAAATCCCCACTGATAAGGTGACATTTGAGTGAACATTTGAGTTTAAGCAGCGATTATTTATCAAACCGACATTGCTAAGACTAAATGCTTTTGCCACCTCCACAAATTCATCCTAACCCCAAGCTGATGACATTAGAAGGTGAAGCCTTTGATAAGTGATTAGGCCATGAAGGCAGAGTCCTTGTGAATGGGATTAGTGCTCTTACAAAAGAGATCCCAGAGATATCCCTTGCTAGGTGAGGACACAATGAGAAGATAGCCATCTATGAACAAGAGTTATCAGACACTGAATCTGATGGCTCCTTGATCTTGGACTGTGAGAAAGAATTTATGTTTTTTATAAACTACCCTACCTATGGTATTCTGTTATAGCAGTTCAAGCTGTCTAAGACATATTTTCTTGAACATAAAATGGACAAAGTTTAGTTATTCACTAAACATTGTTAAAAGGCCAAGCCATTTCTGAACACATGTGCCTTCTGGTAGGATACTAATCAAGCATTGAGATTTTTAAATTTTCTTTTCTTTAAAGTGGACCAAGAAACTAAAGATATCGATGAAAGCAATTTGAATTCTTAATCTTCTGGATTTTGACAATTTTGTCCCAATATTTTTTTGGTGTTTCTGTAGCAAATTTTTTGTTAACTTTCTTCTTTTCATACACATTTTATTGGTTTATAGAAAATCAGTTTGACTAAATTAAGTAATTTACAATAACCATTACAACTATAAGGGGAACAAGTTGAATAGACTTCTGATAACCATGCCATTCAAATAATGAGAGAAGTATATGGGTATTTTAGACAGTAGACTATCAACTCTGGTTAAGGGTGCCACAGGAAATAGCTCTGTAGTTAATGGAGAAAATGAGAAGTATCATTGCCTTATCTGATGTGTTAATTAAATGATGGTCTCTTACGAAAGCTCTTACAGCATCACTAACCTGAATTCAATCAGCCTTCAAAACTGTATTTTCATTATTTTAAAAATTTGATGAAAGCTTTAATGGGTATGAGATAGAAATATGAGTTGTTGTAGTGTAAAGATAGTTAAAGTTACAGAATTAAATGTATTCAATATTTATTCCAAAAGACTTTCTATTGAAATGGTTGAGATGATGTCCCTAGACAACTTAATAAAAAAAAAGAATTTTCAGCTTTTATTTTAGATATAGGGGGTACCTGTGTAGGTTTGTTACATGGTTATATTGTACTCAGGAGTTAGTTTTTCAACTCATGCTCTTCTGCCTCTCTTGCCCCTCTAGCAGTGCACAGTGTCTATTATTTCCATGTTTATGTCCATGTGTGTTCAATGGTTAGCTCCCACTTGTGAATGAGAACATGAAATATTTGGTTTTCTGCTCCTACATTATTTCATTAAGGGTTACAGCCTCCAGCTCCATTCATGTTGCTGCAAAGGACATGAATTCATTATTTTTTATGGCGGAGTAGTATTCCATAATGTATACGTACTATATTTTTTTTATTCAGTCCACCATTGATGGGCAACTAGGTTGATTCCATGTCTTTGCCACTGTGAACAGCAAGACAATGAACACACAAGTACATGTGTCTTTTTGGTATAATTATCTATTTTCTTTTAGGTATGTGCCCTGTAACAGGATTGCTAGGTTGAATGCTAGCTCTGTTTCAAGTTCTTTGAGAAATCTCCAAACTGCTTTACACAGTGATTGAACTAATTTACATTTCCAGCAACAGTGTATAAGCATTCCTTTTTCTATGCAGCCTTGCTAGTATTTGATATTTTTTGACTTTTCGATAATAGCCATTCTGACTGGTGTGAGATGGTATTTCATTGTGGTTTTGATTTGCATTTCTCTAATGATCAGTGACGTTGAGCATTTTTTTTTCAAATTTTTTTGGTCAGTTACATCGTATTTCTTCTCTCCCACTGAATTACTTAGCCTTGTGCAAGTTACTGTCTCTGTTCCCCAGTGTTTTAAATCTAGAAATTGGGAATGATAATAGAACCTATCTCATAGGGCTGTTATGAATCCCAAGTAAGTTAAATCTTGTAAAGGGCTTAGAAGAGTGCATGGTATGTGGTGATCCAGCAGGAAGTGTGAGCTACACATGTCTGGAGCTGTGGAAAATATTGTGTATATAGAGACCAAATAAAAGGTCATTTTCTTAGTTTACTTATAGTCAAGTGGTGTGCTGGTAATACAGATCTCATGGATAACATAAGCATAAGAATTATTTCAGAAGTTCATGAAAAATATGTATGTTATCCTTCTGAAAACACTTGCTCAATAAGATGGGAAGGGAGCGTAGGAAACACTGCTATTAATAAGCACTTCAGGTGGTCAGAGGGCCACTGTAGAGAAGCAGCGATCTAGTCTTCCACAGATTACAGTTCAACTGTTTAACACTGGGTGCTCACTTTTTGTGTGTGTATATTTCCATTTCTGTGTACTACGTGGTTAGTAGCAGTAGCTTAAGGCCCCAATATATCAAGTGGGAAAAGTCCAAAACAATTTTAATTAAAAAACACTTTAAAAACCATCAAAGAACAAAGAAAGAATCAAGAATAAATGAGCCACAAATCCAGAGAGAGATAATTATTTCAATGTGAGATGACACATGTTTCCCTTGGAGAATTTTCTAATTCTGGATGTGTGAGGAGGACCAGGCTTGGCCAGACAGAGAGGCTTTGTTAGGGACAAGAGAAGCTAATTGAGCTTCAGTGTCAGGCAGGGACCTGGGACATCTACTGAATTATAGGGCTGTGCGGACAGCTAGGGAAATGGAGGATGAAGGCAAGGCCAAAAACATGTAAAGGCAGGATAAATTTTTCCACAATATTGCAGTACTTAGGAGGAATCCTACCCCAATTACAAATTATATAATTGGTCTCCCCCTTAGGAAGTTTGGTGAGAGAAGTTAAACTCTCTAAAGGGCAGAATTATTTCTTCCACACAGATTTTTAGGGCTGGGAAGAAAGGTGGAGCTAGAGCGAGAAAGAAAATTATCAGAAATATTAAAAAATACACTTCATATAGACACAGAAATATTAAAAGTAAAATGATTTAAAAAAAGATGGAGCATGCAAACACTGAAGAAAGATGAAATAGCTATAAAAATTTTGAAATAAACTATAGGCAGGAATCACTATTAGAGATTAAAATATTTCAAAGTGAAAGAGAAGTCAATCCCATAGTATACTGGCATCAAAAATCTGGCATCAAAAACCAACAATATAGCTTTAAAATATATTCAGCAAAAATTAATAGAACTAAAAGAAAAACTAGAGAAGTACATAGTCATATCTGAGATTTTAACACATTTTTCTCAATAGTTGATTTTTAAAAAATAATAAAAGATCCACATCCTACTTTGCATCCAATTTTTTAGCATAGAATTATGTGTTACAAAGTCACTTGGCTCATTGTTAAATACCTCACTACTTTTTTGAGGTAACCAAATGCACTCAACTCTAACTAGTGACTCAGATTTTATTAGGTAGTGGTTCCTGGAAATGAAAGTACAACAATAATACACATCTTATCTAAGAACATTCAGCAAGTTAGTGTTTGATCTGGGTCATGAGTTCTGGTCTCAAGACTCATCATTCAATTAAATATTCTCTGAATGAATTATAAATCTTATCTGACTGAATTAAATGCTCCCTGAGGGTAGGAACTTTCTTTTGCCCTTTTTGCAATATATACCTTTAGAGACCTCATATATTACTGAATACTTCAGTGGTGATGGAGAGTGGTTTTGGTGGGGAAATATTAAACAGATAAGAAAAAGCACTGCCTTTATATCCAATTGAGTTTCAAAGTACTCCTGACTGTATATCCCCACGAAACCCACCCAAACTCTGAGTGTCACTTCTGTCAATTTTAGTGTAAGTTGAAAAGCTATGCTATTTGAAGAGCCCATAAGGTAAAGGGGCATAACATGTATTACATACATAGTTCCTGATCAATATTTACTGTTTAATGGAAAGACATAAGAAGAGTTACCAATAATTATGAAATAAAAGTCTTTAAAATCATTTACTGAGGTAGATTGTGCAAACATATATCAGTCAAAAGTAGACAAATGGTAAATTCAATATGTAATTTGTTAGAAAACAGCACCCAGTTTTATGCAGCAGTCCATTATAAAAAACGACACACTTTTTATGTAAATGGGTTTTAGGCAGACTTTTATTTCTTTTAATGCTGTAAAATTGTTCCTTTATTCAAAGTTTAAAATGGCTCCCTATGAGATCATTAATAAATATTTCCCTCTTGTTAGAGTGATATTTTTAAGCTCTTCTTGTCCAGAAAGCAGAGACCAACATGATAATAAGTGAGAGCACAAGCATATTTTCTCTTTGAGATATCTCTGGTCATAGGACAGGCTCATTAATGTTGTCATAGCAACCATTCCCTCACAGGTTACATGCTTGTGAGCTTTTACTAAGATGCAAATTCTCGATTAAACAAAGCAAGCTTACTCTGAAATGGCATGTCAACTTTCAAGGGGGAGTAGGGTGCTCTGACGATTTTATTTTTTCCATATGCAATGTCCTATTTAAAGAGCTTACTTCTTTGTTTTCCCTTATATGTTAACTCTTTTTGTCCAAAATGCATTTTGTCCAAAAAGAGAAAGAAAATAGATTAAAATGGGATCTCAACAGAAGCTCTCCTTTCACATGTATTTGCCTTCTGATATCACCTGTCAATCATCCCTTGATAAGCCAATGCAGATAAAAATGTTCATAAGTCAGTCTAAAACATATTCAACATAAACTTACTCTTGCAGTTTTCTTTTCATCTTAGATCTACCTTTCTTTGATTGTTCAACTTGTGTCTACACCCATTACAATGCCATTATGAGAATTATAGTCCTTAAATCAAGGAAGTTGGAGTGAGAAAGCCAGGCTTGACTCAGTACCTTGGAGTTAGATGTGGAGGTTGATTCTCTCCCCTTCAATCTACAAGCCTTGACCCTGGCCTGTAGAGGATGTTGTTTCCTCTCCCCATAGAGCTAATGAGGTCAAAGTATGGAAACTAGGGTGTTTGATGAATAATTTGTGTGATTGTTGAAGTTTCCAAAGATGCAGATGGAAGTGGGGACAGATATTAAGATTGTAAAGCAGATGCTAAAGTCAACAATAAATTAAGGAGAGTGGCTGGGGTATCAAAAGAGCACAAAGGGGGGTAATACGTGTAAAAATGGGAATATATGCTTCAAAGCAACTGGGCTTTTGGAGAAGGAAGGTAGGAGAGAAAGTTATAATGGGGCAATGAGAAGCAAGCCAAATATTTTCCCCATCCATAACCCACCTTTAAAGTGGCTGCTAACAGAGCATCATGGTGTTAAATGATGATGGATAATCAAGGGTACTTTGTCCTCTAATGGAGAGTGAGATGACAGGTATGTATGTTGGGTTGCTTGGAGATCTCAGGTGAAACTTACCTGAGGCTAAATGTGTTTTGGTAACCTGGAATATGCAGTCATTGAACTTCTGAGAGTGCATGTTCCTGCCTGATGGTGGGGTACACATGCCATTATGAGAAACCCTATATTATGGAGGTTTATGAAGTTCTTTCTCCTTGTATGTAATTATCTATTACCAGAATCCTGAAGGGAATGAATGGTGAATGGTAAGACTTGGCATCCTGTATTCAACTTATTCTTCGTAATATGACCGTAGGTCATTTAATTGCTAGGATCTTCAGAAAATGTGCTATTATGATCTAGAGAAAGAGATAAAACTACAGTTGACTGCCATGCACATATTTGCAATCACCAAATATTGTTTCATTTGATGAAAAAAACTAAAGCTCAGAGAATTAAATGCTCCAGGACTCTCACTCCTGTATGAGTATCCTTCCACTTTATAGAGTTTCAGCTAACAAAGGATTGGACTGGAAATTGGGAGATCTAGACTTTAGACTTACAGGAACTCCTAACTAACTAAATGAGTGACCTCTGGGGAAAAAACCTCTCTGTTCCTTAATTTCTCCATGTTTCTCCATCTATACTATAGAGATAATATATGCTGATCCTTCTTTCTATAAATGTGCAGAGTCAAGTACTGATGTATATGAGAATGCTTTGGAAATAAATTACTTTTTATAAATATTCTATCCATTTTCTGTCTTGGAGGTAGGATGAGCACTGAAGGTAAGAACAACTTTGGTCTATATGCTTTGTAAACTTTGGTGTATACATCAGCATCACATTTAGAATAGTGTACTGACATAATGATGGGTTGCAAGCTACTGTTTTGGAGGCATTTGTCTGGTGGCTAACATTTCTAAGAGATGGCTACATTTTAAGTCACAAGATGAGCCTGTAGAACAACTCTGCCATTTCCAAGTTTGGATTAATCATTTAATTCCTCTGAAGCTCTAGACCGTTATCTGCTGTAAAGTAGAGATTTTGATATATGCTCTCCCTCTTTTGTGGGAATACTGTGAAAATCAAATATAATGTATATTAAAGTCTTTTGTTAACCATGGAAAGAAACCATTTCTAGTGGGTTTGATGAGGTCTATAGGTGGAATGCACGATTTATTGTTTTTATAACCTTAGTGACCAGTAGGCAGTAGGTTACACCACAAGAATTCAAGAAAAGCTTGTAGAAATAAACTGTGACTCTGATTTTGTGATGCGACCATAGGTCGTTTAATTGTTAGGATCTTCAGGGAATATACTATTATAATCTAGAGGGAGAGATAAAGCTACAATTGACTTCTGTGCACATATTTGCAATCACCAAATACTGTCTCATTTGATGAAAACACTAAAACTTAGAGACTATTAAATGCTCAAGGAATCTCACTTCTGTATCAGTATCCTTCCTCTTTTTAATAGAGTTTCAGCTTTTCTTTCTCTGTTTCCATATGAGCTTAGCTCCCAGACCAGTCATAAAATGTACAGTGTGAGTTCCATTCTGTTCCTGGGCCCTCTGATCCCCAGACTATGCTTCACTTCTCTTTTCTCTCCTTCCTCACCCAACCCTGCTACCCACCTAATTCAGAATGAAGTCTGAAGTCTTTATCCCAGTGTTGTTTTTTAAATACCCCAAATGATTACTGCATCACTGAAAAGATCTGCTGTGACCCACCTATCTATCACATTACAAATGTGTAATACTGAAAAGGCTGACAAGAGATGGGACTAATGTGTGGGCTTAGATTCCGTTCCTTTAAATCAGTTTTAAAACATACTTTTTGTTAAATTTTATTCCCAAAGTGGTTTGCTTTAGATGAAATTCTTACGTGGAGATATTAAAACTTTGTGAAGTTTTAATATGTTTAATATTTATATGTTTCTGATCAATAGACTTTTTTTCTTACAAAAATCAATAAAACATACAACAGCAACAAGCAGATTTTCTCTACAAGTGGTTGAAGGACAGTGCTATTTTGAGCTCACTTGGGGAAAGAAGAGGCAGAGAGGCAAACACCAGCAAGTAAACAACAGGCAGAAAATGAATTTTTTTCAAATGACAATACTTAAGTCTTTACATGAGCAAATGTCAGTTACCTGGACAATGGAGGCCATAGTTACAGATTGGAACATAGGAAAAGCAACATCTGTGAGGCAGGGCAGAGATGAGAGATGCAGCCAAGGACCTGGAAATAAGGTTTGGCCACAGTTCAGTCATCCATGGGTTTGAATAATGTTCTTAGGCATCTGTGCTTGTCTGCAAAGGAACATCTTAGAAGGTCTTGCTTTTGCTTCATTAGGTGTGCTTTGCATAGCTGACTTAGAGACAATGCTCTGTATGTGACCCTTACCCAACATAAGGCCATAGTTCATTTTAGAGTGGAAGCTTACTCTTTCCTTTGATACATAATTGAAATAAGACAGTTATGGGAGTTTATACTGATGTTATATTGGCACATTCTTTGTTGGCATTCTTCTTCCATGTCTCTTTTCATCCCTTCTTTTTAGCTTTCACTAATTCTTCCTCCTCTACCTTCTCTTCCTTTTCCTTCTTTTTTCCTCCTTCCCTTGCCTCTTCTCATCTTCTTCCTCCTCCTTTCCCTTTTTCATCCTCCTCTTCCTCTTTTGAGAGTAAAGAGGGAACAGGCAATTTCAAATGAGTGAGTGGTGAAGAAAAACCTCTTATCTTAATTTTCAAAGTAAGCATATGACATATGGCTCTGATATGGAAAAACACTGGCAAACAAACAAAGTAATGTAAAAGGCCATGACAGGAAATTGCTCTGAAGCCCTATGCATGAAAATGAAAGTAGAATTAGGCACCAAAATTAAATGAAAGATTATGTAGAAGGTTAGAACTCCAAATATTTTAAAAATGGATAAGATTTTGTAAAGAAAAATGTAACAACAATCTCTATTCCAGTTAAGATATTTTTAGCTTAAAAAGATATTACTCAATTTGTTTAAATAAAGGAATGCATTACTTACACAAAAGGAAGTCCAAAATTAAAATATTGCCAAATAAAAATTGCACTAGCTAGAGTTAAACAGGCAAGGAAGATTTTTTTCAAGACTATTGCAACAGGAAAGAGAGAAAAAACTCAACTCCACTGAAACAAAGAGCTGGAAGGCTTTTAAATTCTGGGTTGATCTCATGGAAAAGTACTGAAAGACATTGGAGGAGAAATTGATCAACATGATTAGACTCTCTGAGTTTGCTAATTGTCTCTTATTGTAGTTAGGCTCCTACTCTCCCACAGAAACTGGGAGATACAGTATTACCTTTTTGATGATTATATTTCAAAGGGATGGTACGTAGGTCCTTGAAAAAAAATTCCTATATTATAAAACTGTCATGAGGCTGGGTGAAAATTGACATCACAAAGGACAGAAATAATTTACAATTGCAAGTTTTCTAAAGTAAATCTAAGAAAAGAGCTCAGGGACCTATAGTCAAGAAGAAACATGCCTGAAGTTTGGTAAAACTCAGGGGAATTCTCAGTCTGTCTTGGTCAATAGCTTTGGGGCTGATTTAATTCAGAGTGGTAACCTTAAAGAAGCAGAGTGGTTTTATCTTTGTTCAAATTCAATTTAGAATATAAAGTGAAGAGTTGTTTAATGCTCATATAACGGAAAGACAAGGGTAATGGGCATCACGCATTGTTGGACCTAGATGTTTGAGTTTCATCAGAAATCTTTTTATTTATCTTTTGTTTATCTTTTTATTCCATTTTTTTAGTTCATGCTCAGACAGCCTTTTATCTCCTTACTGCAAGATTCTCATTATTAATTCTAGAATACATCCTTTCCACCTGCCATAACTTCAGAAACAGTATCTCATTCTCAATAATTTTACCAAAAAAATCTCATATGATTTACACTTTTCGGCTTGGACTATGTGTCCGGCTCTCCGTCTTTTAGGCCCGGGGAATAGAAAATATTCATTTTCTCAGGTTAGGCATTATATGACCCTTTCCCAACCAGATTGGGTGGTTTTCAAAGGGAAAATCATCATGCTTTACTAGAAAAGGGTGAAATGCATGCCAGGTAGGCTAAAGCAAAAGATTATTGAGTAAGGTTTTTTTTTCGTTCCCCTTCCCACTTCTCTTCAGGGAATAAGCAGAATGGAACTATGCTCGAGGTAGGAACTGAAACTGTAGAACAGAGAGCCACTTAACCAGGATAGTTCCATCATTATTGACAGATAATGTTCCTGAAAGATAAATTACTGGGATTGCATAATCAGATGTATATTGCAGTTCTTTCTATACTAGAATGGCATCATCAAACTAACTTGATGACTCCAGCATAATTAGTTTCCTTCCCTTACCATTGTTAAGATTTCATACTCCTCAAATATTTCTGTGCTGATATACTTGGTTCCATGTTGACTTTTCTGGAAGAGAGAGATTGTGACCTATCTTTTGCTGTTCCTTCTCAGAGATTCCTACCTGGTTCTTGCCCACGAGTTTAGCTTTCTGCATTTAATATTGAGAATAACTCTAGTTAAGGCTCTCTACCTTGATTTGAAAATTCTCTCCTCATGACCCCTTGACTTTCCATTTTTTGGCTTTTTACATGTACTCCTTCTTTTTGCTTTATCCTGGATTGACAACTTTCTATTGAATGGACTATTCAGTTCCAATCTTGTATAGTCCAAGACACTGCTTCTCACCTCTTACCTTGGTTCTTTTTACTGCAATTTACAGGCAAATCTACAGTACAGTGTAATCAGCCCATTAGACATGACTTTTCAACTGGGTCTCAGTGGCCCTAGATTTTTATTTTCTGGCAATTAAGATAAGACTGAATGCAACAGGGAGATTAAGTTAGTTTCCTAATTGTATGATAATATATTCCTAATTTTTAAACCGTAAATTGGATTTCTACTTCATATATCACTTTCTGTTGAGTCTGGTTCATTGACAGAGAGAAGTGTCTTGACAAAGGAAATACAGCTTTTGAGCTGAACCCATTTTGGTTCCAGTGCAGTCTCCCCAATCAATCTGCCTGGCCATGGGAAAATTACTCAACATCTCTAAATTTTGGTTTCGTCATCTAACAGCAAATGATGAAGGCTACTTCTCAATGTTGTGGGAATTACAGAGGCAATTCAATGCATAGCATATTCAGTAAATGCTCTCCATATGGTTGTATGCTATATTTTTAAAAGATCCTAAGAAAGGTTTAGGCTCAGATTCTGAAGTATGATGACAGCACCAAGATAATTCTATTGTGTAAAACTCTGAGTAGGCTTATTCTCTTTCAAAACTTCCCAGGCATATTGGTATGCCACAAATGGATAACAGATGTCCTTTCAATTCTTGTTTGCCTCCAGGCAATTGAACAGAATCTTGGGGTCATTGAAGTTCCCTGGGTGGTTTGGCATCACTCAAAAACAGACTCACCCATTTACTCTATTGTACCATACAGATATTTTTGTGTATTATATGTGTCATGATGTGAAATAGTTTGGAAAGCAATGCTGTACATTATTTCTTTTCAGATGCAACAATCCTATATGTGAAATATATGACACATAAATATGAGAAAATGAATGCTAAAGTCCAGAAGGCTTAGTAAATTGCTGAAAATTGATCTAATTCCAGAAGAACAAGCAATATTCAACATACCATGAGAAAAGAGCAGAAGTGGAAAATTTTAAAGTGAAGCTGAGGAACAGTTAAGTTTATTGGCTGTGCTTGTTGACCTAACACTAGCTGACACAATGGCTTGTGATTTTTGTTGTTGTTGTTGATTCCATTCATACTGTGTATAATGTAAGGTAGAGGCCAGGCTCAGTGGCTCACACCTGTAATCCCAGCACTTTGGGAGGCCAAGGCAGGTAGATCACTTGAGGTCAGGAGTTCAAGACCAGCCTAGCTAACATGGTAAAACCTTGTCTCTACTAAAAATACAAAAACTAGCCTAGTATGGTGGCTTACGCCTGTAATTCCAGCTACTACGAGGCTGAGGTGGGAGAATCCCTTGACCCTCGGAGGTGGAGGTTGCAGTTAGCTGAGATGATGCCATTGCACTTTAGCCTGGGCCACAAAGCAGGACTGTCTTAAAAAAATAAGTAAGGTAGATAACTACCCTCCATCTTGTAGCTTTGCCATTTGGGAACACATGGTTTCCAAGTTTTCATATGTAGTGCAGAGGTGGTGGGAGGATTTAAGAGAAATTGTAAGGAGCCAGCCCTGACTTATGTCATAGCTCCCATATACCATTGGTCAGAACTCATTTCTATCACCTCAATCTAACTGCAGAGGAGATTTGGGAAACGTAGACTTCCTATGTGACTAGGAATAGAAAATGTGTTAAACACATAATATTGTCTGTGCCGTAATAATTTTCAGAATCATCTATATGGAAATCCTAATTATCAGCAAAGGTTTATTAAGAGCAAGGTGTCATGAGACAGAGAATGAGCTGGGGAGTCTCAATGCCAGAGCCATAAATCAATACAGGCTAAGATGTCCTTCATCACTAAAGAGTATAAAGATGAGAATCCACATGTCCGCTTGCCAAGGTGAAGACTCAGTTTCTTTTGGTTCCCATGATGTGTTCTGCCTCTGTCGGTCAGCTAATCCCTTTATTTAGCCATATTATACTTATGCACTTAGTAAAGTGGTAGGGGGTGGTTTCATAGAAATATTGGATGCTTCCTTGGGAGAGTATCAGGGGTTTTTGGAAAAATTTTATGGACAGTTCTTATAGCAGTCAAAGGAGAGAAGGCTGCAAGCATTGCTGCTATCTTGATTGTGAAAGGATGAACTACGTGTTAGGCAAAAGAGGACCATCTGCACTCTTAGATTGTGAGGATTCACCAAAAAAATATTGAGCAGTGTTGTCATCTTGTTTGTCAAACTATGCCTTTGGTAGATGAATCTGGCTTTTCCTGATGCCACTGCAAACTGTGCTTGTTGTAGCCCTAGGTTGCCACTGCAAACTAGGTTAAGATGTCTGTTTTCTGTGTCTGCATTGTACTGAAAACTTTTTGGTGCTCATATCTGTTTTGTGTTTCCCTCATCCACTCTAATGAGCTTATCCTGGACTCAGACTAGTCTGATTTGTTTTTTTATCACCAGTGTTTTACATATTGCCTCATAGCAGCATATTTAGGGAGCACAATTTCTCAAAACTATTTATTTATAAAGCCACCTCTCCTTTTCTCCTCATCAAACCAATCTGGTTATCAGTTCAACTCTTTGGTGAAATGGATATTCCTGAATCTGAGCCCTAAAAGAGCTAAGTAACCTCTGAATCATCAAAGAGATTCAATTATACTCAATCTATATTTTAATGGCTTATATGTTGATTATATACAATTATTTAAAAATTGTTCCTCTGTATGAGGATAATCTACCAAGTAAGACATCCTGTTCTTAAACTATCATCTCTTCATGTTGATTTAAGAAATCTGTTTGAATAGGTGAGAAGACCACAGGGAAACCAAATAATTCTCAACAGTTTCATGCATATTTACAAACAAAAATTAAGTATGGAGACTGACCATACAATCTTTTTTCTAAGAGTAAGCTAAGCCTTAGAGGATTTCGGTGAGATATGGAAAGGAAGTAAAATGTTTTGAGTGCCTGCAATATTCCGGGAAATATGCTAGGCGTTTTACATCTATTTTCATTTTCAAATCTTCTAACAACCTGCAGAGTTGACATCAATGTTCCCACTTCACAGATGAAGAAATTAAAGTTCAGAGAAATGAAGTCTATTGTCCAAGGCAAACATCCAGGAAATGATCTATAAGACTCTGATGTTTGCAAACCAACATTTCATGTGGCAAAAGCAGATTTGAGTCTTGAGTATGGTTAAGACAACACCTTTTGTAAATATCTAAAACGAACTTATCCATAATTCAGTAGCCATTTTTCTACCCTCCCTTCTTCCTTTCCTTCTGATCCTTCTGTACCGTTCTAATTAATTGGCATTGCTGGAGTCTGCCCCTTGGGGATTTGCCTCACCTTGAATGGCCTGTATGCAAAGCACCTCTCAGCACGAAAAGATCAACTTATAAACGTTTCTATGGCAACCATTGACTCCCAAAGACGGCTTAGCTCCTCCTTTGACCATATAGTTGCAAGCCTGAAAAACAGATAACTTTTTAAAGTTCCATTTTACAGCAAAGTCTACTTACCAATGATGAGCAGCTAATATTTAAAAAAATATAGTCAGTTATGCAACTTCTGCTTATTGTTGCCAATGGAAATCGGGGAGCTTAGAGCTATACTCTTCCTCAACCCTTAGCTCCTCTGCCAATAGATGTTTTTTTTTCAAACTATTTTCCCCTGGAGGGGACTTACTGGCACAATTTTTGTATGCAACTGAGAAAAACAAAATATAATGTATTTCAAATGAAATCATATTCTCACCATGACTTGCCATATCTTTGCCTAAACAACCAGAATGTTTCTGTAGTATTGGTGCTGCATTACACAACTGAGTATATTTTTTTTTCCAAAAAAAAATTTTAAGTGGGTTTTTTTTTAAAAGAAAGCTTCCTTTTCTCTCTTTTTACTTGACAAATAATCTAATCCATATCTAGTGTGAAAATTCAAGGAGTAGTTGCTTTTAAAGTTGCAATTTAAAAAATCCAAACATTTGAAAATGTGTTCTCTTAATGATTTAAAACACTGTAGGGTCATATTTTTTTCTGAACAAAATATTGGAAAAAATTGTCACATAATGTGGCAGTGAGAGAAAATGTTTGTGCTGAGGATTATCCAGGAACATATCAGAAAAAGTGTTCTTTTATCAGAAAAGTAAGAAGAGGTGGTTGTAAGCACTGAAATAACTTTTTTACGGAAGAATTATAAAGAGACATAGGCAGGTGATTTGCAGGTAAGTCCCCACATACCCATAAAACATCTTCTATGGTCGTAGCCCTGCCTACAGGCTATAGGGTATTAAAAAAAGGACTATAAGAGGAAACACAAAAGGTCTTTGAGAAATTGACAGTTCATTTGAGGCCACAAGGTGAGCATATCGAAAGCATTCAGAGAACAGGGTCTACCAGAGGAAAGAGGGTAATTATGAATGATGTTATGATGGCCTCATGAAGCTCCTGTGGGAGTAGGGATAATTTTCTATTTCTATTACTGAACTGAATTTCTTTTATTTAATAGAAGAAATCTTGATTTTTCTATCTAGCCTACATTTTCTCAGTCACTTTGGGGACCTTTTTTTTGTCAGTTAGGTATTTCCCTCCTCCCCCTTCTCCCTTTCTCCCTAGTTGATGTAAGTAATGGGGGCTTTTTGGGAGATCATGGCACTGAAAGTATATAGAGACAGGAGACTGATCAACAATGTTTCAGTCCACAACTGGCATCTGCTAGCATTAGCTTTTTTGTCCTTGGCTGTCATGTCCTTTTCATAGTGCATTTTTTGGAAGGTCCACAGTTTGTTTGGCTTCTGATAACATGATTCATGCTGCTGGCATACTTATTTCCATTGCCAAACCATTTTCAGAGTGAATTCTTTTCTCTCTCTCTTTCTCTCTCTGCCTCTATCCCTCTGTCTTGTCCATCTAGTTGTAAGAGAGTAGCAAGTTTTACATTTGTACTAGAAAAATTGGATGAAATATAAAACAGCAGTTTTTGATATTGGACAATGAGCAACATGGGACCAGAATCCCCCAGAGAGAAGAAAAACATACAAGATGATCTCTTCCGTGTTCCAATTTCTGCCTAGAGGCTATTATTACTTTGTGGTGAGGTAGGGGGAACCCAAGCAGAGTACAGTGTTATTGGTGAATTGAAAAGGCAGATGAGTGGAGTTTGAGGAGGCTTAGATGAATCGAATTTGCAGGGCAGAAGAAAAGTATGTTGTGAAGAGAGTTTAAAACATCTGCACGGAGATCTTCTTTAGTTTTTGATTAAATGCCAGTCTGTGCATGTGTTAGATACAGTTTCACAAATATGCATATAAAACAACTTCTGGGGAAAGAAAAATTACCTAAGAGCTGTAAGTTCAGTAATTCCCAGGTTTACACAGGAATAGGATCATTTGACTTTTTACATGCAGAAGGGAGAGAACTTGTAAAATATAAAGGACAATTATTAGGAGTCCTGGAAGAGTAAGGCCTTAGTATTGGTACTGAATTCCATCTACAAGTAAATCTGCCTTCGACTAGACCTAAAATAACTTGAAAACAATGCTTAACAGGATAAAACTATTAAGCAAATAAACTAATTTATTGCTAAAACAAAGTCTAAAAGTCTCTCAAAGACTACATCAAAATAGAACACTCTACTATGTAAAAATCACAATATCTGGCATCCAATCAAAAAATACTCAACATAGTGAAGGAGCAAAAAATCGTGATCAATAATCAGGAAGGAGAAGACTGTAAAGAAAGATTCATAAATAACAGAGATGAAACTATTAAAAAACAAAGAGCTTAAAAGAATGTTTACAGGGATTTTAAAGGAACATGCACCCAAAGAGGAAAGACATGGAAGAAGAAATATTTTCAGAACAAATGGAGCTGTAACAGATGAAAAATAACCTCTGAAGTAATAAAATTTTCACTGACTGCGTTAAAATAGATTGGACATTTCAGAAGGAAAGATCAGTAGACTTGAAAGAAAGCAACAAACACTATCTAAAATGAAGAAC
Organism: Alouatta palliata; assembly: GCA_004027835.1. Classification (NCBI taxonomy): domain Eukaryota; kingdom Metazoa; phylum Chordata; class Mammalia; order Primates; family Atelidae; genus Alouatta; species Alouatta palliata. The sequence goes on from PVKV010003682.1 coordinate 21,959, forward strand.
ACAAAAAAACAAAAACAAAAATAAAGCTTATGATCTGCAAACAAAATTAGTTCTCTAACACACATCCTCTATAACTAGAGCCTCAGAGTGTAAATTTTTCTGTGGCTGTAAACCTGTCCTGAAAAATAAAAAGTCTACTTAAAAATAATAGAATGATGGAATAAAATATTTTGTGATAACACTTATCAGAGAGTTGGAATGGCAACATTAATAACAGACACAGTAGATTTCTGAATACTATCGCCACAGACAAATAATGACATTTTATAATAATAAAAAGATGAATTCATTATGATGATATAACCTAAATTTGCATGAAATTTATAACAGATATTCAAAATACAATGGAGCAAATATTTGACATAACTGAAAACAAAAATAGAAAAATTGGGAAATAGAGTTAAAAATTTCAACTCTCCTTTTTCACTAACTGATACAACAATAGTCAGAAAATCAATGGAAATATAGAAGAAATTATAAACAAACTTGATTTAACTGATATTTACAGATGTGTCCACCCATCAACTGAAGAATACAAATTATTTTATTTACCAAGATAGACCATATTTTGTGCCATAAAACAAATCTCATTACATTTGAAAGGATTGAAATTATACCGACTATGTATTCTGACACACTGGGAATTGACTTAGAAATCAACAACAGAAAAATATCTGGAACCACTCCCCCAACATATCTGGAAATTTAAACAATACATGTTTCTAAATAATCTATCTGCCAAAGAAGAAATCACAAGAGAAATTAAAAAATATTTTAATGGAAATAAAATGCAGACACTAAATTGTGGGATGCAATATCTTAGTGAGTGTGGGCTGCCATAACAAAATACCATGGACTGGGTGTCTTAAACAACAGAGGTTAATTTCCTACAGCTGTAGAGGCTGGGAAGCCCCAGATTAAGATCAAAGTTCTGGCTGGTGTGGATGAAATTGAAGTCTTTCTTCCTGGTTTGTGGAGGCAAGTAATGGAGCAAGAGAGAAGCAGCAATCTCTCTTCCTGTTCTTATAAGGCCACTAATTCCATCACAAGAATTGCACCTTATGACCTAATCTAACTCTAATATATCTCAAAACACCATCTCCAAATATCATCATGTTGTGAATTGAGAATTCAACATATAAATTTTAGGTGTACACAAACATTTATTTCTTAACTAGCAGCTAAAACATTGCTTAGTCCTCCCCTCTCAAAAAAAGTTACGAGAAACTTTTCGTCATCTGATAATAAAACTCTGTTCCCACTAAATAAAAATTTACCATTTCCTTTCTCCTTAGACCCTGGTAACTGCTGCTCTGCTTTCTGTCTCTAAGAATTTGAATATTCTAGGTACCTCATAAAGGTGGAATCATACAATATTTGTCCTGTCACATCTGGCTTATTTTACTTAGCATAATGTCTTCAAAGTTCATCTATATTGTAGCCAAGTTTCATTCCTTTTTACAGCTGAATAATATCCTATTTGGTATTGACATGCCAAATTTTGTTTATCCACTTATTCATTGGTGGAACTTTAGGTTGTGTCCATTTTTTGGCTATTGCAAATAATCTTGCTATGTACATTAATGTGTAAATGTCTGAGACCCTGATTTCAATTTTTTGGGTATGTACTCAGAAATAAAATTGCTGGATCATAGGGTAATTCTATACTTAACATTTTTAGGAACTACTATACTTTTTTACACAGCAGCTGCACCATTTTACCTTCCCACCAGTAGTGCACAAGGATTCTGATTTCTCTGTGTCTTGTCAGTATGTATTATTGCCTGTTCTTTTGATAATAGCCATTCTAATGGGTATAAAGGGATATCTCATTGTGAATTTTTCTGATGGTTATTGATGTTGAGTATCTTTTTATGTGCTTCTTGGCAACTTGTATATCTTCTTTGGAGAAGTTTCTATTCAAGCATTTTGTCCATTAAAATTTTTTTAAATACTTAGATTAGATATAAAGGAATGTTTATAACTAGTACTCTTAGGTGACATTAAAAAGCTAGGAAAAAGAAAAGTATACTCAAAATAACTATAGAGAGATAAATAATCAAAATAAAGGTATAAATCAATGAATTAAAAAAAGAGAAAAATAGAGAAAATTAATTAAACCTACAATCAATTAACAAGTCATATTGATTCCTGTCTCCCAAATAAATACATCTTCAGCCTATCAGCCTTCCGAGTTTGTTCATCTTGGTAATGCCAGGGTCTGAAATAGTACCTTGTTAATAATGTGTGTTCAATAATTATTTGTCCAATTAATTCACATATTTTTCTTCACAAATTAAAAATGGTAAGATAGGACAGACAAACATATAGAAACAACACAGAAAAATGGAAGAAAGTACAGTGGAAAAGAAACAATATTTAGAATCAGAAAACTCGCTGTGCAATTAGGTTGCTCTACATAAGTCCATGTGGCTTTCTGATCCTCATCTGTAAAATGGATATGATTCAAATGACAAATATTAATAAGAAGTTTGGGATCTCATTCAACAAAAATGAAAAATGATTCCATTAATCCAAATTTTGGGGTTAAACTTGGTTCAGCTCAGACCAATCCTGCTCTATTCTCTCTCAGAATTGTGCAATGTCTGCATGGGTACCTATTCATGTGCTGTCTAAAAACTCACCTTCTCTTGTGTTATCTTCTTTGAACTGTCATTCCAGCCTAAGTCATAAGACACAAGATCTTTAAGGTCAAGTACAATAACTTTTTATCTCTGTCTTTCTTGAACATGGAAAGTTCCTGGCACAATAAATCATTGTTGAATTAGTAGGATTAGAAGAGTATGACAGCTATGAGAACCTAGAGAAAATTTAAATTGCTAATACTTTATTTCTTTAAAAAAATGTAGACTTAACTGCTCAATAGCTCTGTTTCTTCATGTAACACTTGCTACTTGAAATACCAAGGATGAAGTTAAATACTTGGTTCTATGCAGCCTTTTCCCAGGATCTTCTTAATACCAGACTCCAAATTGTTTTCAAACTATCTGCCAGATCTCCACTATCTTATAAGCATTAAAGAGATTTTTCTCTCTGGCACATACTTACCATGCAGTGCTTTCTTCACGAAGCAAGACTTGTGGAATTTGTCCATACTTTCAAAGCAAATTAAAACAGTGAGCAGAAAATGGAAAACTAGACTTGACTGAATACTAGCACGAGTTAGAAAACTATGAACCTGGAAGTTCCTACAAGTTATTTTCCAGTCAAGTCACAAGACTTCATCTGTTACAACAGATTTCTCCCTTCTCTTTGCTGTGCAAACAACATCCATCCTCTTAGGTCGTACTCTAATCGTACTTCCCTGTGTGATCAGACAATTACCTACTTGCCCTCTGCTTTGTCTGAATTTCTGCAGCATGTATAAATGATGTCACAAATCTAGTACCTATTTAAAATCTGTTCTGCAAAAATAATTATGTCTAAACAGCATTATACTATTGAAATGCTTTTACTTTTAACTTCTTTGGTTTTCGCAATTATTTGGAGAGTTAGGTATTGGTGTTTATGCAAACATTTTAAAGATCAGAGACAGAGAGAGCCCTGGGGACTTACATGAGGTTATGCATCATGGTGTTATGATTTTGAACCTATCCAGTGACCTTACCCAATGGTCCTGCATTGTTTCTGTGTGCTTGCCTTGGCTCCCCCATCTCCAGCCTTAGCACCTCATGTCTTCCCAGCAAAGTCTAGTACATCACTAGACACAAAGCCTCATGCTTAATGATTCTTTGTCCACCGCAGGGTGCATGTTCATGTACAATTTCTACTTGCTGTAAAACATCATAGTTTTGCTCTTCTGTTATGTTAAATGTTCATTGCTTCAGATTTGAACCAGATTTTCAGGTACTTACTTGTGATGGGATCTACAATAACAGAATATAGAAAAATAAGCTATGAGGAAACTTGACATCATATAAGCTACCACCTTCTTTTCCAGTCCAACATTGATTCCTCTTGGTGACAACAGGCCTACCAACTTAGCTGGGGAACATGGTTCTGATAGTCTTAGGCTATTCTTCAGTCCTTTTTACCACACACAGAGCTGGAGACATGACAGGACTGGAACAACATCCAAAGCTTCAGTCAAAACTATTGGTCTAGCACTGGGCACGTGCTCGAAGAAAAGGAAGAATTCTCTCTGGATATACATATACGTATATGATATTTTGCCAAACCTTTGAAAGAGGATACGTTTCCTTTGGCAGAACATGAGTTCTGATTATATATTTCTGTCACATTTGTTACATGGAGAGAGTGTACGTGACAGAAATGGAACCCCAACTGTATCGTTTGAGTATTTTATCCTAGTCGTACCTAACCTTAGCACTAAATTTGATCTTTTCTATTGAGTAATATTTCTTTAATGTTGAAACTAGTTCAAGTCATATTTTTGTTACTTGACAATTGGGAGTAGAGACTAATACACTTGTCACTACAGAAGAGACAACTCATGTCTGGAAATGACTTATTGAATGTCACAAATCTAGTTAGTGACAGGATCTGAAAAGAAATAACCCAGATCACTTTAATTTTAGTACAACATTTTTTCTAGCTTACCAATTTCGGTTTTCATTTTCTTGGTCTGTAATCTACAACATCGCTGCCTCTATATTACAAAAGTGCACAAATATACTTACTGTAAAATTTTTGAATTTCAATAAATTTTACCACCTAGTATGAAGCCCCCTTCTCTTTTTTTATTTTTTATGTTTTATTTTTTTGACAGAGTCTCGCTCTGTCACCAGGTGCCAGGCTGGAGTGCAGTGGCGTGAGCTGGGCTCACTGCAACCTCGCCTCCTGGGTTCAAGCAATGCTCCTGCCTCAGCCTCCCAAGTAGCTGGGACTACAGGTGTGTGCCACCACACCCAGCTAATTTTTTTTTTTGTATTTTTTAGTAGAGACAGGGTTTCACCATATTGGCCAAGATGGTCTCAATCTCTTGACCTCGTGATCTGCCTGCCTCGGTCTCCCAAAGTGCTGGGATTACAGGCGTGAGCCACTGCGCCTGGCGGATGAAGCCCCTTCTTATTCAAAGGTTTGTGATTGATGTCTGTCCTTCATGAGTTATGATATGGTATATATTTGGTATATGCATGTCCTATATGTAGAATAAATGTTAGAGCTGTACTAATGATGATGGCAATTCTTATGTGCCAGCTACTCTATTTTGCACTTTTTATGTTTCTAAATCTACTCAGTGATGCTATAGGTGTCAATTTTCAGAGTAGAAAGTTGGGGGGTCAGTTAAGTTATATAAGTTGTTCAGTGTCATTCAGAGCTAGATTCAAATCCAGTTACATTTGACCCCAACCTGTGCTCTTTTCTGTGTACCAGATACTTTCAAGTTTCTCTGCTTTTATCTGAGTTTTCATTTTACTGATGAAAAATCTAATCCACAGAAAGTTTTGCACTTGTTCAAGGTCATTCAGTCAGTTAGTGGCAGAGCTGAAATCTGTTCACCCAACACCAAAAACCTAAACAACACTATGAACATAGTCACTCAAAGGTACTACATGGCTGTGGGGTAGCTCTTAATGGAATTATTCACTTCTCGCTATACTTATGTTGATATTGCTAACCATCCAAATTCCCTGGCTTCTCGACTCTAGAGCTTTGAAAACAGTGCCCTTTAAATACATAAATGTCTCATCCTCTGATAAGGGAGATAGGGACTGCCAAGTGAGTGTGTTTTCCGCAAGGATCTATGTCAAGCAGATGGCATCAGCTCAGGTGGCCACCAAGGAAACACAGAGGAGAGGCTTCAGAAGGCAAGCATGAAAGCATGCCAAGAGAGTTCTGGTGGTCACAACTGAAGAATCCACATCTGTGTCACGTCCCTAAAACAAATATGGAGCTAAGAATAAAAACCAAACAAAAAACCAAGGGATGAAGTCTAAGTAGCACAGGAATAGTGGATGCTGAGGAACAAAAGTGAGAATGAAGTGAGATGGTTTAGGACTTTCATGTTATGTGGTGCTGGGATGTTGATGTTATTGGTCTATGCCACATGATGCTTTGGTAGCCACAGCATGAATTGTAGGAAAATGTTGGTATGGGAACATATTAAGAGTATGTAGGAATTATATTTCAAAACATATATGATGCAGAAGCTGCCTAGCTATGGAAGAAGAGCAGTAGATGTTTTTGCTGTTTGGATTCACTGCAAAACTGCTCTTTTCTCCAATTTACATAAACTCCACATTGAAGTACTTACAGATTAAAAGCATTTCCTGAAAGCTCTTGGAACACTTCACAGTTTTCATTCTTTAATTCTTATATATAGGTACTCGTAAAAATATTATGAAAAACTATTCCACCACACAGAACTGAAGAGAGCCTGAGAATGGCAGATAAATTTTCTGTGTTGATTTTAAGACCATTTGTCTACAATTATTTGGAGCATCAGACTTGAAACTTTCTCAGTTGAGATAAAGCAAATCGCCATTCGATTATTCTGTTCTATAAAACAGAAAAAGTGCATCTGACTAGAAACCTGGTTGCATTTGGAAGAGACGCCAGCTTTCCTTCTGAGAGCTAAGGTTGCACTTCTCACTCTTGGGCTGAAGTAATGAAGTTGGAAACTCCTCAAGAGAGTGAACTCCTTGTCATTTTATGAATTTTCTTTTTCTTCTTTTCAACCTCAGACAACTCAGGCTTGTGTTTTAAGATTTTCTTTTATTTTCTTTATTCAAATGAAGTGCAACTACTTTTGAACCTGATAGACATTTACACTTAACTCCAAAATTATATAATATTTATTTTTATTTTGTTTCAATAGTATGAGTTTATTTTAGAAAATTTGAAATATATAGTAAAACACACCAAAAATGCCAGCTGTAATGTCACTACCTGAAGAGAACTGTTTCTATTTTAGTGTCTGGGTTTTTTTGTCATTTATTTTTGATGCTTAATGATATTTTATGAGAAATATTCATGAGAATATAGATTCAATGGTAATCTGTATTCATAACATACTAAATGATAATCTTTATTTTATCATTTTACACCAGAAAATGCAGTCTCCTAAAATAATGTATTAATACCATCATTGATTTAACAACTCCTATTAAATGTTTAGAGTATTGATACTTCTCTCTTACTCTCTGACCATACACAATACTGGAATAAACATCTCTCTAGATATCCATGTGCATATCCATGATGCTTGCCTTAGAATCAATACAATTGTAGAAGTGAAATGTATGCCTGAGTTCTAGAGTAAGACCTTGGCATTTTACCTCTTTATTATCAGGTTGTAATATAAATATTGGCCCAGTTCAAGCTAGTATTTAAGGGGTAAGGGGTAAACCTGGAAGGTTGATAGACAAGTCAGTGTTGGTGAGTGTTGAGGCTGGATTTTGAAATCTGTAGTTTGATTAGATGAAGAGAGTAATTTGGAAAAACTGAGACAAAGGGAACCTAAAGGCCCAATTGGTTAAGTGGAGATAAAATTATAGTTTAGGAGTGCCCATGTGACTGAACATTTTGCTTTGTGCTAGACATACCATGCTTCTAATCTTCAAAGATCTCTAAGGCAGGTATTACTGCTATTATTTTAGAAACACAGTAACTGAGGCTCAGAAGGTTTAGCTAAGAATCTTTTTAAAGGGCATCCCTCCAAGTCAGGGTTTCTCAAACCAGGCACTATTGACATTTTGGGCTAGATAATTGTTGTGAGGACTGTCCTGTGCATTGTAGCATGCTTAGGAGCATCCCTGGCTAGATACCACCAGGCACCAGTAGCACTCCAATCCCAGCTCTGACAACCAAACACGTGTCCACATTGCCACATCTCTTGGGGGTGTGGTGGGAGAAATGGGTAAAACATTCCCTGGTTGAGAACCAACACTGTTGTAGGAAGAGATAATGACAAAATTCAAAATCTCAGCTGTGTGATTTCCCACCATGTGTTATTTTCTCTGTAGTTTATTACCTCTCCCCAGAATAGGAATTCAGATGAACTCTGGAGTCCTGGCTGGTGTCCGATCTGATTTTTCATAGAAGCTGCTGTTGGCTTTTTCATTCTCTAGAAGTTTTATGATCCATTTCTTAGCAGACAATTTCACCTTATTTCACTGAAAACAGGAAACTCAGTTAATATTTCCTCATCTTGCCTTTTTGTTCCCCACTCTTCTCATCACCTCCAGAGTAAGCTTGGTATCTTCACTCAATTACTTCTCTCTCCAACTGTCTGAAAGAACAGATTAATTTTCTGGACAGATGTGGTGGATCAAGCTAGGCTTTGAAATACAAGATCTCTGGGTTCGAATCTAAACTTTTATACTTACTGGCTCTGTGACCTTCAAAGAATTATCTAACCATTCTAAGTCTACTGTTCTTTAGATGTAAAATGAGGATGAAAAATAACACCTTATTCATTTGCTGGGGTTGTTGTAACAAATACCACAGACTGGATGGCTTAAACAACAGAAATTAATTATCCAACACCACTAGAAGTTCAAAGTAAGGTGTTGGCAGATGTGGCATCTCCTGAGCTCTCTCCATGGCTTGCAAAGGGCCACCTTCTTGCTGCATCCTCACATGGTCATTTCTCTGTGCATGGGCATCCCTGGTGTCTCTCTGTATGTCTGAATTTCCTCTTATTGCAAGAACATCAGTAGGAGTGAATTAGGATCCACCTTAAGGGACTCATTTTAACTTAATTACCTTTTGAAAGGCCCTGTCTTCACATATAGTCATGTTCTGAAGTACTGGAGGTTAGAGCTTCAACATACACATTTTGGAAGGGACATGATTCTGTTCATACCATGTATTTACTTATTATTTTTAGGAATAAATTTATTAGTTAATTTATTTTTAACTTTTAAGTTTAGGGTACATGTATAGGATGTGCAGGTTCATAACATAGGTAAATGTGTGCCATGGGGGTGTATTGTACAGATTATTTAATCGCCCAGGTGTTAAGCCTAGTATCCATTAGTTATTTTTCCTGATATTCCCTCTCCTCCCACCCTCTAGCCTCCCATAGACCCCACTGTGTGCTGTTCCTCTCTGTGTGTCCATGTGTTCTCATCATTTAGCTCCCATTTACAAGTGAGAACATGTGAATCAAAATCAAAATGAGATATCATCTCACACTGGTCAGAATGGCTATTATTAAAAACTCAAAAAATAACAGATGCTGGTGAAGTTGTGGAGAAAAAGGAATGCTTTTATGCTGTTGATGGGAGTGTAAATTAGCTCAATCATTGTGGAAGGCAGTGTGGCAATTCTTAATTAATTTATTTGAAAGCACATCACAGAATGATGGCACAAAGGAGACCATCTGAGTTAGAACATCTGAATCTCGTTAAAAAAGTAATTTCAAATTTTGTTTTAGTTTCAGGTACACATGTGCAGGTTTGTTACATGGGTATATTGTGTGACTCTAAGGTTCATGGTACGATTGTTCCCATGACCCAAGTAGTGAGCATAGTACCCAATAACTTAGTTTTTCAACCCTTGCCCCCTCCCTCTACTCCTCTGCTAGTAGTCCCCAGCGTTTATTGTCGCCATCTTCATGTTCATGAGTATCCAATGTTTAGCTTCCACTTATAAGCAAAAACATGCAGTATTTTCTGAACCTTATTTCTTCCCTCAGGGAAAACCTTGACCAATCCTGACCTTGACCAAAATCCTTGACCTTTCCTTCTTTTCCAGAAGTCTTCTTTGACCTTGACCAAAACTTTGACCAAAATCCTTGACCTTTCCTTCTTTTCCAGAAGCCTTCTTCACTGCCATAATTTCTCTTTTAGTGTCTCTTTCAAAACAGTGTAAATCAGAGCAGAATTGGGTATAGCATAAAAAGAGAACAAATCAATTAGAATTGTACATCTTTTGAAAGCTGTACATACTTTATGATATACTAAAATCTTTTAGTTTTCACCATTTTACCACATATATAGGTATGTTAAATATATTTTTACCATATATATGTATTTTACCTATATATTTTACCATATATAGGTATTTTTAAAAATTTTTTCAAATTTAAAAAATTTTTTTACCATATATATGGGTATTTTTAACATACCTATATATATGGTAAAATTTCTATTATACCATATATCTATATATATATATATATATATAAATACCTATAAATGGTAAAATTTTTGAATACCTATATATAGTCAAATATATGTATTTTTAACATACCTATATAATATATGGTCAAAACTGGAAGACTTTAATTTTGACCATATATATAGGTATTTTTAAACATACCTATATATGTGCTCAAATATATAAATACCTACATATATTGTCAAATGTAGATATATACTTTTAGATAATTTATAAATGTACTTTATAATATACTAAAATCTTTTGGTTTTCACTATCTATATAGGTATTTTAACTCTGCTCCGACCATGTGTTACATAATTTTGTATCCTGGCCTCTTTACTTAATATTACACCTATACAACATAGACATAATATTATGCAGCATTCTTTTTGTCAAAAATAACTAAATTAACAGTCTCATTTATTTAACTATTCACATATTTTCCAGTATTTGGATTGCTTTGATGATCTGGGGCTGTTATCATCAATATTGTCATGTACATTTTTAGCATATAACTTTCATTTCTTTTGACTTGTTTCTCAGAGTAAATTTTCACGCTAAATCAAAGGGAATGCACATTCTTATGGTTGTTTTGGATTAGAAAACTGTTCTTCAAAAAGGTAGCACTAGTTTGTACCAACACTAGCAGTGAACTTGTACAAATCTTTGACCATGAGATTATTGAGGATTTAATTTCCCTTTGCTCTACTGTACACAGTCATCAATTTTCCAGGTGTTATTAATTGGTGAAGTGATATTATTTATTTAGGGGCCTATTTTCCTATTGATGAAGTCATACTACTTTTGCATATCTTCATTGATTACATGTTTATGCTATTCTGTATTTTCTGATCTCTAATCTTTTTATTATATTATCCTACAGATGGATACCAAGTCTTAACTTTCCTCAAATAAAACTTTCTTTGATTTTTCTTTTTAAATTCCAATACAATTTATTTCCTTTTAATCATGTCTTATATTTTAAGAACATTTTTTGGTTCTTTGTTTAAGAACAAAACAATACTGTTTTGAAAGTAATAACAGTCAAAAGTTTAGAAAACATAAGAACAACGGAAAGTTGAAAATTCGTAGGCTGGGCATGGTTGTTCATGCCTGTTACCCTAGCACTTTGGAAGGCCGATAGGGAAGGACCACTTGTGCCCAAGTGCTGGAGACCAGCCTGGTCAACATAGGAAGACCACAGCTCTAAAAATAATTTCTAAAAAAATTAGTCAGGTGTGGTGGCATGCACCTATGGTCCTAGCTACTTGAGAGGTTGAGGTCAGAGGATTTCCTGAGCCTGAAAGTTTGAGGCTGCAGTGAACCATGCTCAGGCCACTGTACTCCAGCCTGGGTGACAGAGCAAGACACTGTGTAAACAACAACAAAAATTGTAGTTTAACCACCTTAAGATAACTCACTTAAAAATACATTATCATAAGGTTTTATTGTATAAATATATTTAAAATTAGGATGATATTGATAGTGATTTAGTATCCTAATTTTTTTACTCAACATTATATCATTAGTATTTTCTGATAACTGTTGACTTTAAAAAGATTAATTATGGTTAAGCTATATACCATAAAAGAGCTATAATGTTTTGTATTAAACTGTTGCTCTACTAAACGCTTAGGTTAGAATCATATTCTTCCTGCCATTATAATTAATTATATTGAGCATCCTTGCACACAAATCTATCTTCTCATGTATTCAGGATATATTTGTAGAAGCTACTGATTCCACAGATATAAGCTTTCTAAAGACTCAGTTCACATTGCCAAATTGCATTTCAGTCAGGTTGTGCCAATTTCCCCTTCCTTATCATAACGAGTGAGTGCCTGCCTAATGCATCCTTGCCAACACTAGGATAATCTTTGAAAAAATCTTTGCTTCTTTAATACTTGAAAAATATTAACTCATTACATTTGCATTTGTTTAGGGAGTTTGATCATTTTTGCATATGTCCGTATTTGTCGTTTTACTTATGTGAGTTATTTAGTAATGTCCCTTCCCTAATTTTAAGATATGAGTGATTTTTAATTAATTTGCAATTATACTTCATGATTAAAGATATCGTTCTGTTGTCAGCATATTACTTATAAATACTGCCAGCGGCACTATCAGTTGCTTTAAAATGATTATTGTAGCTACTTTGTGGAAAAGAGGTTATAGGGTAATGAACAAGATGGGGCAGATCAATAAGAGGCTATAGCTCTCACATTTGTGAGATACAATACTCTTAATTTTTGAAAACTTATTTGTATTCAACTAATTCTTTAAAATTATCTTTATTATAATTATAGAAGTCTTTATGTTGGTTTATTAGGATTTATAGAAGATATGTAATCAGTATTTTTGATTAATAATATTTTTCATCATATAAAACATTCACACCTATTGTAACAGGTGTTCCTTAATTTCATGATAATGTCATGGTTGAGCCATGATTAAATATGATAATGCATTTTTGTGCAAAGCTTATCATCCTATGTTTTTAACACGTTTTTATCAGTAGTTTATGTTCAATTACATCAATGCCATACTGGCATCTATATGATAATTACATAGTGCTTCTCTTTTGATTATTATGTAGTCTTATTTCTCCTTATGGTTACAATTCTCAGTCCTGTGACATTAACCCCATCTTAGAAATCTAGCTGGAGAGAATCTGTGACAGGCAACACTATTATCTAAAATAAGTACCTCCAGGGGTGGGAAATTAAATGATTTGTCATAGTCAAACAGGATTATCCAATTTTGAGACTTTCGAGTCTTTGGAAGTACAGGTTTAAATATAACACCTCCTTGGGCTCAGCTTTTTTTTACGTGGTGTAAAACCTCAGGTCTGCATGCAGAAAGGGCGAGAAAGAATAGAGAGGAAAGAAGGACCAGGGAGGCAATATGATTGCCATCACAGGTGCAAAGATTTGGGGAGCCCTTAATGCATGGTTCAAACACCACCTTGGCTATTACTAGCTGTGTAGCTCTCGGCAGGGTACCAGACTCTCTGGGATAAGAATATCAGCCTTGAAGGAGGACTGTGAGGATTGGATGATAAATTGTAAGTAAAAGATTTAACCCAGTGGTTGGCAAAGAGTAATTCTTACAGAGATTTCCTAGTGAGTCTAGCATTACACTAATTGTTTTGTGCTACAATGTTAACTCAGTCAATTCTGCCAACAACCATATGAGACAGGTATTATCATTATCGTTTCTGTTTTGCATAGAGGGTAAATGAGACACTGAGAAAGTAAGTAGTTAACCTAACATCCCACTGAAAGTAAGTGGTAGCGCTGGGATGTGATATTGGGCAGTGTGGCTCCAGAGGGCCTGCTTTTGACCACGGCTGAGACACAGCCTCTTACTGCAGACAGTGTGGATATTTCTCTATTCACTACCCCTTCAAGTTCTTAGAAATCACAAAGTACAGCTACTCCATTTTACAATTGAGGAAATTGAGGTTCAAAGGGTAAATGACTCTCCCAAATCACAAAACAAATAAATCCCAGAACCAGGACCAGAATCCTGGTCTCCTCACTCCATTTTTTACTTCTGCAAGTAGAAGGACCTTCCAGTGCCACCGGTTTGGAATATTCTGGGCCTACCCTCCAGCTCCTAGATAAACTTCAAGCCTTGGAAAGTGCAAAGAGGCATTTATTTACATTGTATAATTATTTTCAACCAAAACTTTCAAAGTTTTTAAAAGTTTTTAAAAACCTTTCCTTTAGGTCAGACATAGTTACTTCAAGAATGTCAGTTATAAGTCTTTGTGGATCTTCATGATGCTACAAGTGATTATATTTATTACATTTTTAAATTGCAGAAGAAAGTATGAACAAAAGGAAAAAACAACAAATTAATTTAAAAAAAATATGCATATATAAGTCTTTCAGTTTTACTTAAGACTTAATTTATCTGGCCTAACTTGAATTTCTAGCTCAGTTTCAATAAGAGGAAACAGTGCCACGCTTTAGGTGCTAAAATGGATTCATTTCTGAATAATGTAGATAGAGCAATGCCTAAAATACAAATCCCAGTTTTCTCATTACCAATATGATGAAATGAGATTTGTTTCTATGGAGGAAACCTTCCCCAGTGGACTTTGTTAATAATACCTGATGAGGAATGAGTTGAGGTATTAGGAGCTTAGATTCTAGAGATAAGTGATCTACCAGAAGTTCACCGTTAGAAGTCTTCACCATATTTCCTACCTTTGTTCTGTCTAAGGTTTCAACAGTGCATTCAAGGGGCTCCAGAAGTTATTTTCTTGCCATTCTTTCAGCTGTTGCTGAACTGAACCTGACCAAATAACATCAATTATCAGGTTAGTGTGGTCGGGTCACAAGAATTTTTTGCATGGCTCTGGTCACATTTTGGAATGGATCTAAAATCTACAAGTTGAAAAGGAAAACTCAATCTATCACAAGACTTCCATTAACAGCACTTATTTTCTGCTTGATTATCTCCAAAGACAGGGACCTCGTCACACATTTAACATCACTATCATCACTCAATACTACAATTTAGTGAGAATTTACTGTGGGCTGAATGCTCTATGTCTACCCTTTTTAGTCCCTTCAAAACTTTATAAGGTAGGTATTATTTTCCAAATTTTATGGAAGGGAAAATGAAGGATCAAATAAATAAGAAAAGAAAGAATAACTGACCCACAATTTCACAATAGTAGCGATAAAATTGAGCCAAATTCTTTATGGCTTCTGAGATTAACTCCTTCCTGATAACTGAGAAGCCACAATTACAAGGCTGGATCATTTCCACCAAGAAGACGAAACGGAATAAGCTTTATTTCTTCCTGCATATCTCTACTTTTTGATTGCTGGTTTAACCCCATTCTTTTTCATTTATGTTGGAAACATGATTTCTCTGGGTCCTGAAAATTTTACAATTATAATTAGTGAGTCAAATTACATTGGCAGTTTTCATTCTGTTTTGGAGACACCGACAGTGGAGTGCGGCGGCTACAAACATAGACTATGATGCCATGCTGCTGGATTCAAAGCTAAGTTCCAGAGATCCTTAATTTTACCTGATAACTTGACTGGGCTAAGGACTGTCCAGATAGCTGGTAAAATAATGTTTCTAAATGTGGCTGTGAGAGTGTTTCTGGAAAAGAACAGCACTTAAATTGGTAGACTGAGTGAAAACTGCTCTCACCAGTGTGGGTGGGTATCATCCAATTTGTTGAGGACCAGCTTAGAATAGAAAGACTCAAAAAAGGGAAAATTCACTCTGTCTTCTTGGACTAGGATATCCTTCTTCTCTTTCCTTAGAGATTGCTTCTGGTTTTCAGACCTTGGGACATGGACTGAGACTTACATCATTTGTCCTCCTGGTTCTTAAGCTTCTGGTGTTGGACTGAAACTACACCATCAGCTTTTCTGGCCTCCAGCCTGCAGACAACAGATTGTGGGGCTTCTTAGCCTCCATAATGGTGTGAGCCAATCTCTCACAATGAACTTATTTATGTTTCTCTCTCTCTCTCTCTCTCTCTCTCTCTATATATATATATATATATATATATGTGTGTGTGTGTGTGTGTGTGTGTGTATATATACACATACACATATGTATATATATAAATCTATATAGATATATAGATATAGATCTAAGATATATCTAAATATATCTAGATATCTATAGATTTATAGATATATCTGTGTGTGTGTACATATATATATGTGTGTGTGTGTATATATATATATATATATATAGAGAGAGAGAGAGAGAGAGAGAGAAAGAGAGAGAGAGAGAGAGAGAGAGATCTTATTGGTTCTGTTTCTCTGAACAACCCTAATACAGTTTCCCCAACAAAATTAACTGTATGACCTTGAACAAATTACTTCTCTGCTTCTTCATCTATCGAATGGGAATATTGTAAGGATTTAAAGAGTTAATAGGTGTAGAACACTTAGAACACTACCTAGCACTTGGTAAATGCCATATGAAAGGATTTCCTATTATTTTCACTATGCATCAGCCCAACCTTATTCCCAACTACCTTATTCCTGCTGATGTGTGAGACAGGGTGCCTGTCCCGAGGCAGAGTGTGTTTCAGGAGCTCTTCTTTCACATTCTGGGGCTCAGTCTCCAGTCTTCTCCAGATCCTGTCTCTTCTTCCCATCACTCGTTCCATTTTCCATAGTACTCTGGGCTTTTGTTGTGTCACCTGCTTCTGATCCAGGATGGCTCCTCAGAATTGCCATTGTGGGATCCCTGCTTTACTGTGGAGCTCACTCTACCTGCCTGTCCTTCTCATCTGCCACTTTTCCCAGCTGCATCCTATGCTCCCACATCTTGAAATAGTTTTCCCTCCCTGAGCACTCCTTCTAGGAGTTTTTATCATTCCATTCCTTCCTCTTTTTCTTATCCTTATGACAAAGACTCAGATATCATCATGCCAGACCCAGTTAAACAAATTACAGTCTTTGAGAAATATCTATAGATCTCTATCAGTTTTCCTCCTCTGGATCACCAAGACTTTATTTAATTTCTTGTGATATTAGAGTGCTGCGTTAGCTGTTTATGTGTGTCTTCACTGTCATCTTCACTTTGTCAGCCCAGCAAGGACAGGGGTTAATCCTGGTGCATCTTTTAAGAGGCATGGTGGTATAGTAGATTGGGACATGGCTCTGACAGCCACACTTTTTGGATTGAAATTCTCATTTTTCAATTCCCTGTGTAACCAAGAGCAGATCATGGTGTGCATAACCTTGCCTCGACTTACTCATGGGGAAATTGGAGGTAATAATCATAATTTCCTCATAAAACTATTGTAAGAATAAAATAAATTTATAGATGCTAAGCACATGGAGAAATAACTTGGTATATCAAAACCATTCAAGAACCATTGGTTACTAGTGATCTATTGCTAACTATTAAGTCCTCATTGCTTCTTACAGTAAATGATATGGACCATGGATATACTCAATCACTATTTGCTGGTTAGATGAATTCCCAATTAAAAAAAAATATTGGCTCTATACAAATGTCTATTGTATATCATATCCTTTCTCTGTTTCCCTCCCTCCCTCCCTCCTTTCCTTCCTTCCCTCCTTCCTTCTTTCCTTCCTTCTTTCCCTCCTTCCTTCTTTCCTTCCTTCCTTCCTTCCCTCCTTCTTTCCTTCCCTCCTTCCTTCCTTCCTTTCTTCCTTCCTTCCTTCCTTCCTTCCTTCCTTCTTTCCTCCCTCCCTTCCTTCCTTCCTTCCTTCTTTGCTTCCTTCCCTGTTTTCAGTGTGATCAGTATGCCAGGGCCCTCTAAATCTGGAACCTTCTTTCTACCTTGCTTTACACAATCCAGCAACTGGAGTCTGGTCCTCATATCTAGTCTTGGACCTGAGTCTCTGTATGCTGACAGTCCTAGCTTTTTGTTGAGGATCCTAAGCAGTCCCTGCCTGGGTTTGCTGTCTGGCTTTGCCTTCTTCCTTATCTTGGATGCCTGTCTTTCATTCCACTGCATATTTATTTTCTGGTTGTGCTCCGTTGTTACTCATCTGATGGGGAACCTGTTATCTTCCTGGACTGATCTGTCTCTTAACACCTGCAACTGGCCCTATCTCACTAACTCTTGCCACATCCCTTGTAGCTGAGTTAGCTCCAATTCCCAACCCCATGCAATCTTCTCTGTCCTGCAGATTCATTGGACTATACTCAAATATATCTGCAACCAAAACATCAAAGCTGAGGAAGGGTGAATTTGGCTTGTAATTTAGATATCATTGGCTTTTTGCATTATTAAGAGATATAATGCTGAGTGAACCTATTTTCCTTTGAGGATGTCCTTGTGGTGAACTCAGCAATGCATGAAAAGGGTAAAGCAGAGGGTAATACTTAAAATATTTCACAGCATGACATGAGCACCTCCAAATCAGAGTAGCTGCTGGATGTAAGCCATCAGTTTGGCTGTTCCCAGGGGTTTCCACTGGAGAAGAACTCAATCCTAGAAGCTAATATTGCAGTGATTTTTATGCCCTTTTTTTTTCTTTGAGACGGAGTTTCGCTGTTGTTACCCAGGCTGGAGTGCAATGGCACAATCTCGGCTCACTGCAACCTCCGCCTCCTGGGTTCAAGCAATTCTCCTGCCTCAGCCTCCCGAGTAGCTGGAACTACAGGCGCGCGCCACCATGCCCGGCTAATTTTTGTATTTTTAGTAGAGACGGGGTTTCACCATGTTGACCAGGATGGTCTCGATCTCTTGACCTCGTGATCCACCTGCCTTGGCCTCCCAAAGTGCTGGGATCACAGGCGTGAGCCACTGCGCCCGGCTTATGCCCTTTTTAAGGAGAAAAATATCTTTTTTCAGTCTCCTTTTCTGTATACATGTCCTTTATTAATGTTGCCAGATTATATACTGTACACATGGTAAAATTTGAATGTATTCAAACAGTAAATGATCTTTCAGATTAAATATGCCTCAAATATTACATGGAACAGACTCCTAGTAACAGTAATACATAATTTATCTGAAATCTAATGTTAGCTGGACAGCTTGTATTTTTGTTTGCTAAACATAGCAACTCAATTTACTGTTCCTCACCCCATTCTGGCCCAAAAGTTGTGCCCACCTTTATCCCCACACAGTTGAAATTATCTGTATTCCCATTATAGTGAGTGATTGGCCCACAGTAGGTGTTCCAGAAATGTTTGTGGAATTGTTTTTTAATGAAGGAAATTGATAGAAATCTCAAAATGAAAATCCAATACAGTGCAAGGAGGAGAAAAGAAATAATTTCTGAGAACATCATTTTCTTTAGGTGATAATGCTGGTCCTCTGACAGAGCAGATACCTGTATGCATCTATTGCTCCCCAGAGATGACCCACGCAGTTTTGATTTATTCTGTATTCTGAAAATCTAGAGAAATGGAAATGCACCATCACACACAACCTCTCAAAAGACAAATGGCAGGTGCTCTGCTGCTGTAATTCAAGGAAGCATATTGTCTTTTCTATTTGACGGGACTTATGCCACTCCTTAATTAGCATTTTCAGTAGGCACAGTCCAAACTTGCCCTTTCTCACAGTGTTCAAGTCTCTCTAGTGATGGAAAAACCTCTGAAACAGGCTATCAGCACCAACAGGCAGGACATAATATTACTCAGTAAGTTGTAATGATCCACTTGGAATGTCCCCACAGTGCCTGAAGGTTAAAACTCTCATTTCCTTGCTGGAATGCCATGATATCTTGTTCTCTCATCCTTCCACAACTTTGTTTCTGTCATTGCTTCAGTCTGACATGTTTTTTTCCTTACTTTGCTTCTAGGTAAGTTCTAAGTAGCTTCATAAGTTACATTTTTTAAGTTTACAGTGCTCTGTGAGGCCTTAGGTTGTTTCTTATTTATTTGACAAAATGGCATAGATTTATGGTATACAGATGATGTTTTGAAATATATATATATATATATCATGAGATAACCAAATCAAGATTATTAATATATTTATTAGCGCACACACTTATTTTTGTCTTGGTAACTCATAAAATCTGCTCTGTTAGCAATTTTCAAGTGATTAATATATTGTTATATTTACTAGAGTCATCACATTGTACAATAGATCTCTTGGACTTATCCCTCCTGTCTAACTGAAATTTTGTTATCCTTTGACCAACATTTCCATACCCTCCCTCTCTCATCTCTTCCCACCGTTCTACCTTCTGCTTCTGTGAGTTCAATGCTTTTAGATTTTACATATTAGTGAGATCATGTGGTATTTGTACTTCTTTGCTTGGCTTAGTTTACTTAGTATAATGTCCTCCAGGCTCTGTTGTAGCAAATGACAAGGTTTCCTTTTTTTTTTTTTTTTTTTTTTTTTTTAAGGTTAAATAGCACTCCAGGGTATATATGCCACATTTTCTTCATCAGCTCATTCACTGATGGACACTTAGCTTGTTTCCATGTCTTGGCTATTGTGAATAACACTGCAATAAACATGGGAGTACAGATGTATTTTTGATGTAATGGTTTCATTCATTTTCTTTGGATATATATCTGGTAGTGGAATTTCTGGATTATATTGTAGGCCTATTTTGACGAACTTCCATACCGTTTCTTAGCTTCTTATCATGTTTTTGTCCTAGCATCTTTCTTCTGCATTTTCTTCTGCTCAGAAATGGAGGAGAGAAGATACCCTCTTTTGGAGTCCATATTAATTAGCGATCCATATGTGACAGAAATTGTATTCAGCTATGAATTACAAAAACCCACCAAAAGTGGCTCAAATCAATTAGTAATTTTATTTTTCTACTATTTTATTTTCTAGTTTTATTTTCCTATGTGTTGTTTGAAGTTTACATTCTAGGACTGGTATGGTGGCTCTGCCACAGGGAAGGGTCTTTCTATTTTTCTGGTAAGCTATAACATTGCATCCTGGTCTAGGGAATGTTTATTTCTAGGAGATCTTAGAGGGCAGGGGCTATATTATTACTTCATTCAGAGTTTTAAAATTGTTCATATCCCTCAGGGCATATAGAATAATGCTTGAAACATAGTGACTATACAGCAAATGCTCATGGAATGAATAATACATAAACAATGAGATAATTTCTCACTTGCGGAAAAGGGAAGAATGTGTATTTTATCATTATTAAACCCAAACTCAAAGCCATCACCTACAGAACTTAAGAAAAATATTTAATGCTTCTTTTTATTTGCCTCAGATATCACACTTTGGTTTACCTATTAGTGCCTTGATCTGAAAAGTCAACTTAAAATATAGGAAGGCTCCAAATTAGAGTGTAACATATTTCTCAAACACATACTATAAAGTGGAGTGTGCTTCTTATGGAAATAATATTATAATTGACACATATTTTCAACCAAAGATTTGTCAACAAATAAATAACATAAATGATGATTAGTATGTCATAAAAACCGAAAGCTACAATGATTTAAAAGTATAAAATTATGCCTTATGTCCTAGAAAGTGAACATATACTTACAGTAAATATTTATGAAACAGGGAGTCCAAGTGTACTATAAATTGTATACATTACAAATAAAACACAACTCTATTCTGCCTTAAATATGACTTGAAACTAACATGCTAGTGATAATTCTCGAAAGCTTTGGACCAGATTCCACTGATCTTGTCCAGGGCTTATTGCAGTCCTTTTCACATAGAAGACACTCAAGAAATGCTTCTGAAATGAATTAAACTGAAACTATTCAAAGTTCATAAAGCACTTTTATGTCCATCATACCATTTTTTTCTTTTTCTTTTTCTTTTTTTTTTTTTTTTTGGAGACAGAGTCTTGCTCTGTTGCCAGGTGTCAGGCCAGAGTGCAGTGGCTCGATCTCATCTCACCGCAACCTCTGCCTCCCAGGTTCAAACAATTCTCCTGCCTCAGCCTCCCGAGTAGCTGGGACTACAGGCACACACCACCACGCCCAGCTAATTTTTGTATTTTTAGTAGAGACGGGTTTCACCACGTTGGCCAGGATGGTCTCGATCTCTTGACCTCGTGATCCGCCTGCCTCAGCCTCCCAAAGTGCTGGGATTACAGGCATGAGCCACCGCGCCTGGCCCATTTGTTCTTTTAATAATCCTGTGTGCTTAGTAAAGAGTATCCCAATTTACAGATAAAATAGGAAACTAACAACTTCGTCACAGTTTCTAAGGTCAGAAAGTTGAGTTGTGATGCTAAATCTCTTACCTACTTTTTTTGATTCTAAGTTTAGAGTGTTTCCATGTTGCCTCACACAAATATTGATGATTCAGATGACCCAGGTCAGCACAAAAAAAGTTTGCATAGCCAAGTGCTTTATCTCTTAAATTTTCTGGAGTAGAGACATTTAAAATCATTTAATTTACCTTACTTATGCCTCAATATAAAATAATATATGAATGAGAGTAAGTTTCCTATTGATGAGTGATATAGTTTGGATTTGTGTCCCTGCCCAGATCTCATGTGGAATTTTGTGATCCCCAGAGTTGGAGGAGGGCCTAGTGCAAGATGATTAGATTATGCCAGTGAATCTCCCTCTTGCTGTTCTACTGATAGTGAGTTCTCACCAAAGGTCTGATTGTTCAAAAATATGTAGCACCTTCCCTTCTCTCTCTTCCTCCTGCTCCAGCCATGTAGGACATGACTGCTTCCCCTTCACCTTCTGCCATGATTGTAAGTTTCCTGAGGCCTCACCAGCCATGCTTCCTATACAACCTGTGGAACTATGAACCAATTAATTATCTTATTTATAAATTACACTGTGTCAGGTAGCTCTTTATAGGAATTCAAGAACAGACTAATACATTGAGTAAGATAAAAATGGTGTTTTCCTCACCCAATTATAGTTTCAACAGGAAAGCCTGGCCTAAAGTTTATCCCTGGTGCTTCTTCTACAGCAATTATTTTTATAAAGAACCACAGTTTGCTATCAGGACAAAGAGAAATCACTTTACTACATTAAGCAATGACTTCATTCCATTTGGTCTTTGTGTATGAACTCAAGGTACTTACCATTTTATGAAAAACTTGACACAATAATTACCACCCATATAACCTATAATTTTATAAGGCACTCCAATGCATCTACCAAATACGGTTAAAACAGGAAGAGAATAACATCGCAAGACAGCATCCTTTGCTCAAAAGTGAGTGTGCTGCAGTGTTCAAAACCATGGCTTCTGATGTCAGATTCTCTGTGCTCCAGTCTCCTCTCTGTTTCTTACTAGAAGAGTGAGCTTAGCAAGTTACTGACTCCTCTCAGTATCATAGTTTGGTCATCTGAAAAATGGATATAAGAATGATACCAACCTCATATGACTGCTGTGAGGATTAAACACGTTAAAACATATAAAAATGATAATAATTCTTAATACAAAGCAAGAATTTAATGAACTGTGGCAAGTACTGTTATTGGTTATGTATTTTTGAACAACAGTAGGAACTTCTAAGTGTCTGCCTAAAATGTGCTAAAGATTAGGAAACAAGAAAATGATGTTTAACATAGATTTTAGTAAAATCTGAGCTATTAGTATCTGCATGTAGATTGAATGACTCATACGAGGTAAAATGTGTTAGTTTTTCTGTTTACTAGAATTCTGAAATTCACTTTTGGAGTCCCAGCTAGCTGTGTTTACTACTAGATAGGGAGAGAACTTCTTTGCTTTAATCATTCTTTTTCTTAAACAATTGGCACGTTGTTGGTGCTCAGTACATGCTTCTGTAATGAATGAGTAAGTAAATAAATTAATTAATGGCATTTCCAGAAGTCTGACTTGTGATTAGGTTACCAAATAACCACCAAACCTGTTAGGTTGGACATCTTGATTTTACTACTGAATGGATTAGCTTGACATATAGATATACTCTTGTGAAATATAGCTTTTGAAGTTTAGAAAGATGTAGCTTCACTATAAATTTTTTCAGTGCTAATTGTTAGTTTTCCAATTATGGCAATACCAGTATTTCCACATTATCTATGCTGTTTCACTTATATGAAACATAATAGAAAAAGAGGCCATAATCTAATATATATAAATTTGCCATGATGGAAAAGGACATACATGACTGTTATTAAGTAGAAGCTAAATGTTAAAAACTATATTTAAATATGATCTTTGCAGAGTTTAATGACTTTTCTAAATAGAGAGACTTTGTATTTTACGTTTTATCTTTTTCTTGAAAATGTTGTTGCAGACCAACTATTAATAATTCACAAGTAGCTTCATAAAAAATAGTATGTGGGGGTCATTTTGTGCTGAGCCCCTTTGTCTGATTTACTGACTTAAGAAAAGATGAATGACTTGAAACAAGAGTTTATTCCTTTCCTGAGGGCTCAGAAAGACTTGGGAACTACTTTCATAAACTAGAGATTTTGAAACTTTCATTATAATATGGACAAAAAAGAAGTGAACCACAACATTAGTTTTAATTGCACATTGAAGTGTATAATTCTGTTTGTTTTGTCTTATTCTGTGAACATAGGATACTTTCTGGCCTTCAAAGTTTATTTGCTTATTGGCTGTTTGGAACTTGATACTTTGCTACATGAACGATGTTAGCAACTGAGATAGAGAAAGATCTACCTACCTCTCTTTCCCTCCCCCACTACATTGCAACCATCGTTTCTATGGAAAATATCCTTCCAAATTCTAGCTTTTATTTCTGCCTAATTCTATGCTTAGTAGAAAGTAGTTGTTCCTTAAGTTTTGCATGACAAAGTGACTTCAAGAATTCTCTGGAGCAGCCCCAGAACTGGGGCTGCCATCTGCATCTGACCCTTTCCTTGGGGCCTCAATGTTCATGGAATGGGAAAGATTTTGTCCTAAGGGTCTGTGGGTTGAATGTGGAAATAAAATATTAATATTCCAGATAACAGAAGTTGCTTTTTATGAGATACTCATTAGTGCTGGATACTGTGCAAAGCACCTTACATGCATTCTTTCATTTAATTCTTAGAGTGCTCACTTTAAGAGTGAGGAGACTAAGGCTGAGAATAAGCAACTTGTCTAAGATCATAGAGCTACAAGTCTCCGAACCAGAATGTTCTGGCTCCCGTTTATATCTCTCTTTCTTCCTGCCCAGTCCCCAAAGTTATTTTGCTTTGGTGGCTTCTCTGTTCCTGCAGAAGAGGCCAGACACAGTCCTTGGTTGAGACTTGGTAAATTCGGCTGGGAAAAGAGACAGGTAGCTTGTTGTCTACGGGTTCAAGTCACACGAATCTCACCATCTTTCTTGGCAAAAGTAAGTGTATTTTCCTCTACCTGAATCCCATGTTTATTTCTAATTGCTTCTAATTTTTGAGAGGAAAGAATATGATTGACTACCAACCTTCAGACACCAGGTTGGTGAACTGTCTCTGTCTAGCAGCACTGTGTTGTGATACTGTTTTATACTTGTTGGTTGGTGCTTCAGAGATCTTCTTTGGGGATTAGATGCAAGATCAATTGAAATAAAAAGACAGAACTAAACAGAACACAGAAACATTATCAGGTGTATGTAAACTCGTATCTATATACAAGCCCTCCTTAAACCACCTTTGCAGTGTGCTGATGGAAGAAAGTGACATTTACACAGAAATGCCCTGCAGGAGAAAGAAACAAGAGCTGAAACAGAGCCACCAAAAACACTGTGGCTCATAAGCCTGAAAACAGGAAGAGTGACTTTTCCAAAGGTTAGAAATGTACTGTTCAGCCTCTAAAATTCATATCATTTTTGATGTCAAGATTTCCTCAAGCTCCAAGTTGCTGTTTTCATCAACATGGTTGAGTTGAAAACTGTTGTAGCTTAAACTTCGGGTCTTCAAGTTAAACAAGCACAAGGTCTGGGACAGGGAAATATTCCCCTGAGGGTAACATAGAATAGCCAGTGGACTTCTTTGAAAATCATCTGCCCTCATCTTTTCTTTCTGTAGTTGACAGAGAATTGCAGAGTAACATCCAAACTTTTGCACTTTTGGTTTCTGAAGGTTTCACCTGTCGTTCTACCACCAGGTAAACATTCCTAAAGTATCACTTTCTTCAAGAGATGATAAACCAGCAACAATTGAGTATTACTCAGGTTTCACAGGGTTTGGGTACAAACTTAGCATGTCAAGAGAACTAGAGAAGTTTGTTGGAAAGAAAATAACCCTTGGAGAAGAAGTGAGGGTTGTCTACCATGGCATAAAGGATTCTTACAAGGAAGAGAGGTGTCTACATCCTAGACCCTTGGTCTCCATTCTGTTATGCTCAGATCTCCTTTACCACTGCTGTGAAACATTATTATTTACCATTTCTGGGGAATGCAATTCTGTTTATTCTGGAAAACAGTTTAGGATGAGTAGATAACAGAGAGAGGCAGATTTTGAATCGGTACAAGAAAAAACTTTTTACAAATTGAATTTCTCAAACATGGTTTGTGAGAAAATACCTAGAAATATTTAGGTAGAAGCTGGATGAGTAATATCAGTATTGTGCTTGGGTGACGTTCATGCATGAGGTGTGGGATTGCTTTTAGGGTTTTGTACCAATTCCTTACTCTCAGATTATCATGGTACCTGAATGAGCCTCAGTCACAGATGAGTTGCCAAATCTGAGCAGTATTCGACATGGATTTTTTATGGTGCCTGTGTATTTAAGTTGTTACAGAGCTCTCTGGCTATGTCAAGTGTGGAGTGTAGCTGGGTGGGCTGCTCAGTTCAGGAGAAACAACTGCTGCATGTGTGAGGCATAACATCAAATCGGCTTCAAGTTATAAATTTGTGTAAGAACTTTACCTTGCAAGTATATATAAGAGTGAGTGAAGCAGAACACGGGCAAAAAGAAAAAAAATGGAGAGCTAAATGCTGACTGAGTAAATGGTATGCAACAGAGACTGATATGCAACAATTGTTTGGACACTGCAAAAGACTGACAGATTGAGACAATGAATGAACTAAATTTTTGCTTATTTGGTTAGTGGTGCTTTGAATTTTTAAATTTCCCTATACGGGTTAGTGAATTCTAGTATTTGAAATCCTACGTACACAAAAAGATTAATAATTGGATTTCAACACCCTCCTCCTCAACCTTCAATGACTCCCCTCTGTCTGGAGGATAAAAACTCCAGTTGTCATTGAGTATGCACAGACTCTCACACAGCCCCAGGAGCAGGTTTTATGGTAGCAGAGTCAGAGTTTTTTGGTATTATCTGAATCTAGAGAAAAAGGAAGAAGAGATGTAGTGTCAGACATAGTTCAAATTTGACAAGGAAGTATTGCATTGGGAGAGGGTGGAAGACAGGTTAGAGATGGCAACAAGAAAGAGAAAAGCCAAAAAAAAAAAAACCATAAAAATTAAAGGCAAAAAATAAACAAAGCTAAATAACTGAAAATGAATACTAAACAAAGCTAAATAATTGAAAATGAATACTGATTTTTCAGTATGAATACTGATTTTTCAGTATGAATACTGAATATGATTGCCCTGAGGGGAACTAATAAATGTGGGTATGAAATCCTTTCCAAGGCAGAGTTGAGGAAGCTTCTGCAAAATGACATCTTCCCAGAGGTACTGAATGATTGGAAACTTTAACAACTCCTCTTCCTGACCTTAATCTTACTACATAAAATCTAGATTTATTTTGAATCGCTTTGCAGTTCTCCATCCTGCACTTCTCCATCTGGTTTACTCTAAAAGGTTTGTTCATTGATTTTACTTGTATAAATATCCTCATTTTGTAAAATAAATAAATTATATAAAAAAAAAGAAAACGTGAATAAGCAACTGTAGACCTGTCATTACTCAATTCATGTTAATGGGTGTATAAAAAAAAAATCCTCATTTCAGACAAACCAAATCTTACCCATCCCTAATGGCCTAGCTTTGGACTCTTCTCCATTATGAAGTATTACACAGTCCTTTCAGCCCACAGAACTTATTTGTATGTTGAAACCAAAGCATATTGCTTGTACCATTTATTTGACCCTTGTCATATAGTATCTTCTGAGATTTTCTCTTGCATTTATATATTGAGTCTTTTATATTGGGTATCTGTACATTTGCCTTCTCAGTGACATATTAAATTGCTTGTGCCTTGACTTCCCAAGTAGATCTCAGTCCTGAAAATCATTTACTATAAATACAAATTATATCTATTTGGGTTGTAAGATTGTACATATCAAAATTTTCACTAGGTAACATAACTGCTCTGTGTTGAGAGTTAGGAAAGATTGCTGAGGACTGATATGATGGTTGGAAAGCCATGATGGAGGTGAAGGGAATGAAGGCAGCTGAAGGATGTAACTTTCATCAGTGGTGTGCAGATGCTGTAGAAGAAAAACTGTAGTAACAGAAACAATCAATAGTATTTATTGAGCAATGTGCTAAATGCTTTTATATTCCCTCATTTAATCTTTCAACAAATTTAACTTATTCCAGAATGTATAATGACAAATAAAAACTGGTATACTTAAGGTATACAATGCAATTTTGATATGAATATACATTATGAAGTGATTAGCACAATAAGGCTAATTAACATATCTGTTACCTCACATATGGTTTTGTGGGTGCATGCGGTAAGAATACTCAAAATCTACTCTCCTAGCAATACTTATTAACTGTAGTAACCATGTTGTATATTAGGCCTTCAAAATTTGTTCATCTTATAAGTGAAAGTTGGTACTCCCTGATGAGCAAAATTTTCCATTTCCACCCACCCATCCCCTGGTAATCACCATTCTATTCTGTTTCTCTGAGTTCTACTTTTTTTTTATTCTACATATGAGTGATATTATGCAGTGTTTGTCTTTTTGTGTCTTCCTAATTCCTGTTAGCATAATGTTCTCCAGGTTCTTGTCATGTTGTTGCAAACAGCAAGATTTTCTTCTTTATAGACGCTTAATAGTATTCTGGTGTGTGTGTGTGTGTGTGTGTGTGTGTGTGTGTCACATTTTCGTTATTCATCCATGGACCAATGCTTAGCTCGTTTGCATATCTTGGCTACTGTGAATAATGCTTCAATGAACATGGGAGTGTAGATAATCTCTTCAACATACTGATTTCATATTTTTTGGATATATACCTAGTAGTGGGATTGCTGGATTATATGGTAGTTCTATTTTTAAATTTTTGAGGAGCCTCCATGCCGTTTTCTGTAATAGTTGCACCAATTTACATTTCCACCAGAGGTGCACAAAGATTCCCTTTTCTCCACATCCTTGCCAATGCTTGTTATCTTTTGATTAGTCATTCTAACAATTGTGAGGTGGTATCTCATGTGGTTTTGAATTGCATTTTTGTAATGTTGAACATCTTTACATATACCTGTTAGCCGTTTTTGGTGTTCTTTGGAAAAATGTCTTTTAAGGTCCTTTGCCCATTTTTAAATTAGGTTATTCGATTTTTGCTCTTGAGTTACATGAGTTTTTATATATTTTAGATATTAACTTCTTATTGAATATGTGGTTTGCAAATATTTACTAACATTGCACAGGTTTACATTTTCCCGATTGTTTCTTTTGCTGTGCAGAAACTTTTTTGTTTTCTTGATTTTTCATGTTCCTGAAATCTTGCATTGTTGTCTTCACATTTTAAGAAGCAGTCATCTCCTTCAGTCATCTTTACTGGATGAATTTAGGAAAGAAACACTTGCACCAAACAGCCAAGCTAGCATTAAAGTGAACTAAATATGACATGGGAAGGACTCTGTGTTACTATATTTGAGTCCTTGTGGACAAACTGTAACCTAACATAAATAGGTAGACAGATTGAAAGCCTAACTTAGAAGTATGTGCTTGTAACAATAGCTGAGTCTTGGCCGATCCCACAGGCCATACTTCAATCAGTCATACACTGCTAGGTGTCCAAACTGTGTTCAAATAAGACAAATGCCAACCTGTAACCAATCAAGCCATTCTGTATTGCATCTTTTGTTTCCACTTAAGGGCTTACATTAACATTACTTATAAGGTGAGTGTAGTGAGCTCCGGTGATCTGCCCACCTTGGCCTCCCAAAGTGCTGAGATTACAGGTATGAGCCACGGCACCAGCCTCAGTCATTATTTCTTTAAACATTCTTTTCCTTTCTTTCACTCTCCTTCTTTTAGACTCCATAATACAAATTTAACTCTCTTCATACTGTCTCATAAATCCTGCAGGTTTTCTCAATTTCTTTTTTTTTTTTTTTCTTTTTTCTCTTCTGACTGGATAGTTTGAGATGGCTTGTCTTTTAGTTCACAGATTTCTTTTTTTGCCTGATCAACCCTGCAGTGGATGCTTTCTATTCCGGTTGGAGTGGGTAAGAAGTGGGCCTACTGGGCTGGAGTATTTGGATTCACACTCATTATACTGCAGTATTCCCTGTGGGAGGAATTCTGGGCCAAGGGGCTTTCCCTTGGCAGTGGGCTGTGCCACTTTGGGAGAAAGATGACATAGGTGAAGTAAAACTTCTTAACAATACATCTATTCTTGGAATTTTGCTCCAGCAATTGCTGGAATTTCCCTGATGGACTCCTGGACTACCACAAATGTACTCTGAACTTCGTATTGCTCTCAAAATTGATGCTTCTGTTGGGACATGATGGTATAATTGAGGAAGTTGGTTTATTTAGCTTTATCTGCTTACGAAGATCTTGGAGCTACAAGATCCTGCTGGGACAGAGACCACAATTTATGATATAACTGCTCAATTTTATTTTTAATTTTTACATCTTGTTCAGGTACTTTGTATTCCCTCAGAACATCTTTCTGTGGGAATTCTTTTTGATCACCACTTACCACTTGTCCCAAGGGCTTCTCTGATTATTAGGGGGTGATCTGGAGTATGGAAGTTAAAAATCTAGTCCTGGTCCTGCCACCTATGATTTTGGAGGTCAAAGAAGACTCTGCTTCCTCTGAGCTGTGTAATTATACAAAAACTGTAGAACTATCTACCAAAAGATACATTGTGGATAATTATTCCTGGAAAGTTTAAGAAACATAAGTGTTTATTATATTATTTCCCATATATTACATTTATAAGATGATATATGTTTTTAATCATGGATTTGTTATAGAGTTGCTATTTCTTTCTTTTGCCAAGTAAACAAAAATAAAAGAAAACAAAACTATAATGCTGTTTGCCCCTGCCATCATAGGATAAAAGAGAATATTTTTACACTAGTACTGAGGACATAATTTTAGAATTAAAAGGAATCATTTAGTCTCTGAAAATCTTACTTTACCATATTTATTTTCTGGGACATTTTCTTGGGGTGATAAGAACTTTGTAATAGTCTATACCCATCCACTCACTGGCATTTGGGACCTATTGAAGTGGATAACAGTAGACTCAGTTGTGCCCTTCTCTTCTGTCTGTGCAACATTTGGGCTTTTTGCATATAGACAAAGCAAAGAGAAGAATTTCAGGAACTTGAATGCTCCAAGGAAACTATCAGCTATACATTTGGTCCAAATTCTGTATTGTGTTCACAAGGAATTATTTGTCCTTTTCCCCATATCAAGATTTTTGCCTCACTTCTCCACATCCTTTAAAGTTTGGTGCTTCAGTCACATATGAAAAAGTCTATCTATAAATATGACCAACACAATGATATCATATAGAAATATGTATTGAATCCATATACTCCATTTACTAGGAAATTGTTGTAGGAAGAATAATGCCAAGATTAGGTCTGTTGGCATCTCTCACACCATGGAGTGTTTAGCTCATTAACTTTCTGCAAAATTGCATCTCCCCACTATAATCCGATCTTTCTAATTGCAAAAGCAAATCATGTCTGGGGCAGCAAGTTTTTGCCCATTGGAGATTCTGTGTTATGAGCTTTTTCTCCCTTGCCTTCCATCACAGCTTGGGTTCGTCAATTATTAGGAAGCGTGGCATGAAGCAATGATTCCCTGTGGTTCATTAGGAAAGCGGGGCTTCATAATGGGAGAATCAGGCAAGAACTCTGGTGGTGACTCTCAAATCTGTGGAAATTCACTGTTGTGTTAGTGGTTTCAAATTTGGTTCTGTTGCCATGGTGTTTGGTCACTTGGATTGTTTGTTTTAGCTCTTGTTCATGTGCTCATATATGGGATGTGTATTTGGTCAATGGAAAGGAGTCTGAAGAAGCAAGGTGAAAGAAAAAATAATTACCCTTTGGCTTGGAAATAAGTTAGATTCCCAAGATATCATTTATTACTTGGGTTCATGTGAATGTGCTCCTCAGCTTCCTTTTTAGAAGTGAATCTTTGCTGTCATTTTATGGTGATCAATATTTGCAGGCTCGCTCCCCAAAATCAAACATGGAAACTCAGATTAACATTCAAAACTAACAATATTTACACAGGAAATTTGAACTTGAGCTGTGGATTACAGTCTTTACCGTTCAAACAAGACAAGGTTTACATAATCAGCTTTCGTAATATTTTTTGCCAATGTCTGACATTTTCCCCTGGTTTTGGCCTTTTCAGATTCAATGTGATGTTCTGGGCAAAGCTATTACCATGTAAACAACTTTCTTCCCCATTTCTTCATCTAAACCCTGTGCATGATGACTTGCTCCTCAGTTCCTCAGTTCTCTAAACAGAAACCCAATGACTGTTTCTCTGTTGATAAAATGAAGTAAATGGGGTCTCCCTGGGCTTCTGTGAGCCCATGGTTTCTAATGGCCTAAAATTCCGTACTAACTGATGCATCTGTCATGCATTACTCGTGATTACTTTAAGACAGAAAAGAGAAAGAGCATTTTCAAAAAAGAAGATCCATTGTTTGGTTTTGAAAAATTGTGACTTCTGTGGCACATTTCTGGAGAGATGTCTAGAAAGCAGTTCAAGATGTGCAGGAAGGATTCAGACGAGCACCTGAAGCATGGTGTTAGGAATCATCAACATTTCATTGATTTGTGAAGGAATACAAATGTTAAACTTGTAAACAACGTATTATGTTAACGCTAATTTTTGACATGGATCCAAATCCACTGCAAAGCCAAACTTGCAGAGTCTATTATTAATTTTAGAGGAATGAGAATACTAAGTACCGTAAGAAGTCTACAAGTCATAAAACTTAAGTTGTACTTTTAGTTACACTGGGAATCCAAGATCTAAAAAGTAGATAAAAGTAAACCATTTGACTCCACTGTGGCTCTGTTTATAATGTATCTAGGCAATCAGTTGATTGTTGAAATAATCAGTCTAGCCAGTTACTACACTTCATTTAAATAAAAACTTAAAGGAACATGAGTTATCTTAACTTGTAAAATTATAAACTCATACATGAATTTTTTTATCGTAAAACATAATCTTTGCCCAGTTGTCGCTTTTGACTAAAATTCCCCACCACTCATTTGTCTGTTAGACAAAACTAAATCACCTTTAAGTCCAAGCTGAAGGTCCATCCCCTCTATGAAGCCTTTTTCAGATATCTTCACCAACACTTAAGCTAAAATGAACTACTTTTTTTTTCAAAGCTGTAAAACCATGTCAAACATGACACTCTTACCTGTTGGGTTTATGTCATTTCTCCAATTAAATTGTGTGCTCCTTCAAGGTAGCAATCTTGTCTCATTTATGCTGTCAAATGTATAATGAATAATTGGTGAACAAACATATGGATGCATTATAAAATGTATGAAAACAGGAATAAAAGAAGGAGTCTATATGTGAAAGAATAAATCAATGAAGATCTACACTGGATAACTCGGTAACTGAATTTGGTCCATGTGGTTTATTTCAATTCACTCTTTGGGAAAACTGAGAGGTCAGAATCAGACTCGTTCCTCTGCAAGTTAATAATGGACTGTGCAAGTTTGGGCTTGCCATAGATTTGGATCCATGTCAAAAATTAGATTTAACATAATATGTTGCTTTACAAGTTTAACACTTGCATTGCTTCACAAATCAATGAAATACTGATGATTCCTAACACCATGCTTCAGGTACTCTTCTGAATTCTTCCTGCACATCTTGAACTGCTTTCTAGACATCTCCAGAAACGTGCCACAGAAGCCATAAATTTCCAAAGCTAAACAATGCATCTTCTTTTTTGAACCTGCTTTTTCTCTTTTCTGTCTTAAAGTAACCACCAGTAATACATCACAGATGCATCAGTTAGTATGCTGTTCTTTTTACTTTGATCACATTAATGCTGTCGCTTTTGATTTAGTCTATCTACTTCTAGTCTGAAATTACTTTAATCCATCCTTCATGTATTACTCCGGATGCAAATTTGATGATGTCATTCTCCTCATTAAAAACCTGCAATGGATCTCAATTGTGAATAGCAGTAGGTGTTAATAGGTATGCAGAAAAGATAATTACAGGAAAGAAGGAAGAAGGAAGAAAGAAGAAAGGAATGTGTGTGTGTGTATATAGGAAGAGGGGACAGGTTTGTTCAATGATAAAATGAATTAGAAAATGTTAGGTGGAACCATGTTATATAGACTTCTTTCCTTTAAGACTTGTCTGAGTTTTTAACATCTAGGGTGATTTTTGGATCTCCAGGGTAGTGGATTTAGCATTCACCATTTCCCAAACTTATTTGACTACAAAATGTATGTTTCTGAGGCAAGTTGCTTAATATCTTGTGGGACACTGGTATTTAAGAAAAGCTGTCACACCATACTGATTTCTTATCAAAGCATTCAAAACTCTTTTTATATCGTTCCAATCTCTGACTCTTTGGATATCGACATTCTGAACTGCCAGTCAATTTGTGGTTCCCTAAATAGATTATCCCTTTCTTTCTTGTCTCTCTAATTCTCTTTCCTTTTGCCTGGGAAGTAGTCTTCCACTGTGATTCCTGCTAATATATCCTCAAAAATATTTTTCTCAACTACTTGTTTCTGTCACATGTTGTTCACATTAGTATGAAAACCATAAAATGGCAACCAATATTTTTTCGTAAGTAATTATTGTTCATCTTGTGTCTCCTCAAATGGTTAATATAATACTGGAGTATTTTAGTGTAACTGACTATAAAATCTATGGTAATTTTTCTCTGGATCTAGCACATTACTGTGAGTGCAAGAAAATGCCACTGTATTCCTCAGGTATAGGAAATTTTTATTTGAACAATTCATAAACTAGAGCATCTTCTAAATTAGCCTATCCTGCCTTGTGCATTTGAAGTCAGGGTAGAATTTCCTTCAGGAGAGGAAGAAGAAACTACCACTAACATTCCATAAGATCAACTTCAGAAAAGGTAGATTTCTGTGTGGCTGAAACATTTGTGACTTCTCAGACTTTCATTTTGCATTACCTCCTCCAAAAAATCAGAGCCAACCCTATTTTAATCTCTATTGCTGAGATCCTGGAGATAATTGATTTAAACATTTTTTTTTAAATCAAATAACCTTAGAAGCATTAAATATTATTACTTTTGACTTTGAAAGTTACCACATCTGAAATTTTTTATCCCAAAGTTAAAAATAGGCAGGTGGCTGGCAAGACAGCAGAATAGGAACAGTTCTGGTCTGTAGCTTCCAGTGAGATAAACACAGAATGCAGGTGATTTCTACATTTCCAACTGAGGTACTCAGCTCATCTCACTGGGACTGGTTAGACAGTGGGTGCAGCCCACAAAGGGTGAGCTGAAGCAGGGTGGGGTGTTGCTTCACCCAGGAAGTGTGAGAGATTGGAGAACTCCCTCCTCTAGCCAAGGGAAGCCATGAGGGACTGTGCCATGAGGAACAGTGCATTCCAGCCCAGATATTATGCTTTTATCAAGATCTCTGCAACTCGCAGACCAGGAGATTCCATCGGGTGCCTACATCACCAGGGCCCTGGGTTTCAAGCACAAAACTGGGTGGCTGTTTGGGAACACACCGAGCTAGCTGCAGGAGTTCTTTTCATACCTCAGTGGCACTTTTTTTCAGTTCCTGTGGCACTTGGAATGCTGAGACAGAACTGTTCACTCCCCTGGAAAGGGGCTGAAGCCAGGGAGCCAAATGGTCTAGATCTGCAGATTTCACTCCCATGGAGCCTAGCAAGCTAAGATCCACTGGCTTGAAATTCTCCCTGTCAGCACAGCAGTCTGAAGTCAACATGAAATGCTTGAGCTTGGTTGGAGGAGGGGCATCTGCCATTACTGAGGCTTGAGCAGGCAGATTTCCCCTGATAGTTAAACAAAGCAGCCAGGAAGTTTGAATTGGGTGGAGCCCACCACAGCTCTGCAAAGCCACTGTAGCCAGATTGCCTCTCTAGATTTCTCCTCTCTAAGCAGGGCATCTCTGAAAGAAAGGCAGAAGCTGCAGTCATGGGCTTGTAGATAAAATTCCCATCTCCCTGGGATAGAGCATGTGGGGGATGGGGTGGCTGTGGTGCAGCTTCAGCAGACTGAAATGGTCCTGCCTACTAGCTCTGAAGAGAGCAGCAAATCTCCCAGCACACACCACTTGAGCACTGCTAAGGGACAGACTACCTACTCAAATGGGACCCTGACCACTGTACCTCCTCACTGGGAGTTGCCTCCCAGAGGGGTCAACAGACACCTCATGCAGAAGCACTCTAGCTGGCATCTGGCTGATGCCACTCTGGGACAAAGCTTCCAGAGGAAGGAACAGGCAGCAATCTTCGCTGTTCTTCAGCCTTGGCTGGTGATACCCAGGTAAACAGGATCTGGAGTGGATCTCCAGCAAACTCCAGCAGACCTGCAGCATTGGGGCTAATTGTTAGAAGGAAAACTAAAAATCAGAAAGGAATAGCATAAACATCAAAAAAAAGGACATCAACATAAAAACCGCATCTGAAGGTCACCAACATCAAGGACCAAAGGTAAATAAACCCATGAAGATGCCAACATCAAGGACCAAGGGTAAATAAACCCATGAAGATGAGGAACATTTAATTCAAAAAGGCTGAAAATTCCCCAAATCAGAATGCCTCTTCTCGAAAGTATCACAACTCCTCACCAACAAGGGAACAAAACTGGATGGAGAATGAGTTTGATGAATTGACAAAAGTAGGCTTAGAAGGTGGGTAATAACAAACTCCTCTAAGCTAAAGGAGCATATTCCAAGCCAATGCAAGGAAGCTAAGAACCTTGGAAAAAAAAATTAGAGGAATTGCTAACTAGAATAGCCAGTTTAGAGAGGAATATAAATGACCTGATGGAGCTAAAAAACACAGCATGAGAACTTTGTGAAGCAGACACAACTATCAATAGCCAAATCAATACAGTGGAACAAAGGATATCAGAGACTGGAGATCAACTTAATCAAATAAAGTGTGAAGACCAGGTTAGGGAAAAAAAAAAAAAAAAAAGAAACATGGGACTATGTGAAAAGACCAAACTTACATTTGATTAGTGTGCCTGAAAGGCATGGGGAGAATGGAACCAACTTGGACAACTCTTCAAGATATTATCCAGGAGAACTTCCCCAACCTAGCAAGACAGGCCAACATTCAAATTCAGGAAATACAGAGAACACCACAAAGATACTGCTCGAGAAGAGCAACCCAAAACACACAATCATCAGATTCAGCAAGGTTGAAATAAGGAAAAATGTTAACAGCAGCCAGGGAGAAAGAGCAGGTTACCTACAAAGGGAAGCATATCAGACCAACATCAGATCTCTCTGCAGAGACCCTACAAGCCAGAAGAGAGTGGGGGCGAATATTCAACATTCTAAAAGAAAAGAATTTTCAAACTAGAATTTCATATTCAGCAAATCTAGGCTTCAACTCGTAAGTGGGAGTTGAACAATGAGAACACATGGACACAAGGAGGGTTACATCACACACCAGGGTCTGTCAGGGGATGGGGGCCTGGGAAGGGATAGCATTATGAAAAATACTTAATGTGTATGACGGGTTGATGAGTGCAGCAAACCACCATGGCATGTGTATACC
Organism: Alouatta palliata; assembly: GCA_004027835.1. Lineage (NCBI taxonomy): Eukaryota > Metazoa > Chordata > Mammalia > Primates > Atelidae > Alouatta > Alouatta palliata. The sequence continues at coordinate 59,301 of PVKV010003682.1, forward strand.
TATGTAACAAACCTGCATGTTCTGCACATGTATCATAGAACTTAAAGTACTATAGTAGTAATAATAAAAGGACAAAATGACAAGTTACAGGTTTACAAGAATTTTTTTTTTTTTTTTTTTTTGAGACGGAGTTTCACTCTTGTTGCCCAGGCTGGAGTGCAAAGGCGCGATCTCGGCTCACCGCAACCTCCGCCTCCTGGGTTCCAGCAATTCTCCTGCCTCAGCCTCCTGAGTAGCTGGGACTACAGGCGCACGCCACCACACCCAGCTAATTTTTGTATTTTTAGTAGAGACGGGGTTTCACCATGTTGACCAGGATGGTCTCGATCTCTTGACCTCGTGATCCACCCGCCTCGGCCTCCCAAAGTGCTGGGATTACAGGCGTGAGCCACCACGCCTGGCCTACAAGAATATTTTTAAAACACATACATATTCTGCAAAGGACTCATATCTAGAATAAAGTACTTTTTTAAAAAAAGTTAAAAATAATTCTTAGCCTTAAATCATTAAAAAAAAATAAACCACAGTCTTTTAAGTAAACTTGTGCTTCTTAATTACTTCTGACTTTTTGAGAGCCTTATGATTGACCCTATACCTTTCTGACTTCATTGAAGTCACATCTTAAATCTCATCTCAAGAAGAATCAAAGAAAATTCCTCCTCCAGTCTGATTTGGCAGTTTCTCTAAATGCATTTTCTCTTTTGTCAAAGGCTCATTATCAATAAGCTATAAAGAAGTTCCTAGAAGAAAATTTGTTAATAATTTAATGTACTCTTAGTCACTTAGATGATGGGAAAGTTTTGATGCAGATTCAATTATCAGGTCTCTCACATTTTCAACAGTATTGGAATCAAGTAGAATGGCCCATTAATTACCTGCATTGTCAGGGGAGTCACTTGGGAGACTTCGGAACAAAAGGAGTATTCATTAGTGGAAGAGAAAATGGATGGACCTTGAGTATATCAGTTCCCTGTTTCATGCCAACTGTGAAAATGGCCTAGCTGCAACTCATATCCATGCATTCCTTTAATTACAGAGGATTCAATAATGTGTTTAGAACACCAGGATGTGGCTTGCATTATTATGCACAAATGCAGTGTCTGTCTGCTTCAGGGCAACCGTTCTTGTGCTAGGAAAGATTGTACAGCCTGAAGTTACTTTCTGACCCAATTTCTTTATAATTGGTCCCAAACCCAAGGTCAATAGGGAGACAGAAAAAGTTGCCTCTTTTTGGCCTGAACTACAGTTGTCACCTTTGGGAATACAGAGGCTTCAATATAGCCACGGGTGCTTACCCTGGCTTATGATAAGTTTCCCATATTGACTAAGGATAATCCTTCCAATGTGTGTTTGTCTTTGGAATGGTTTCTGGAATACTGTGAAGTTCCTAAATTTATAGAGCTCATACTCTGAGCTTTGATTCATGAAAATTATTTAAGGAGATCAAGATTTCTTATTCAACCAATCCTGCACTCATTTATGAAATTTTTATTGAGCAGTTCCAATGAGTCAGGCACTGGGACACAACAAGTACTCAGATATGCCACTAACTTCAGAGCACTTAAAATGTAGGAGGCAGACACATGTCAATATACTAGTGCAACAACCTCAGTTTTCTTTATATTGGCTAGTTGTGTTACTTAGTTTACAGATGAGACAATTGAGCAACAGGCAACACAGCCAAGTACAAGGAAATACTAAGATTTAAAATATGGTGATCTTATTTAAGAATGAAGGATCTTGCCATGTCACAAACCTATTCTAGTTATTACATTCACAGGACTATATATAAGTAAGTATCCATGTAAAGTCACATAGCACTTGAAATAAAAATGTTCACTAAATGTTATCTGACATTATTGTTATTTTCATTATTATCATCCTACTGTTATGGCTTCTCCACTCTCACACTTTGGTGAGCAGGAGGGAGTGTTACATCTCCTTTACTCTTGCCACCCATGGCTCAGCAAGCAGGAGTGTTACAGCTCTTTCACTCCAGCAGTTTGGTGAGTCCCAGGTTCTTGTCCTGTAACCAAAAGGAGTAAAGTATCTGGACACCAGAGAGGGGGTAAGACAGAGTAGAATTTATTGAGCCAAAGAAAAGCTCTTGACAGTGAGAGAGGACCCAAATGTGGGACCAAAATGAGGCTGAGTCTGGGGTTTTTACGGACTTAGAATGGGGAAATCATGCTGATTTATGGGTAAGCTTGGTAAAGGCACCATTTGATTGGTTAAAAGGCGTGATTCAGAAAGAACCAATCAAGTGAAAGCAGACAAAACAGGTATGAAAGTTCTCACTCTGTTTTGTGAATCTATCTGGAACTGGGAGCTCAGTTTTAAAGCTTTAGAATATCCTTGGCCTGAAGGTCAAGTTTCAGTGGGGACCCATCCATATCTGCCTAGGAATCTGTCTACTGTCACTATCACTATTACCCCATGTTGGAAAAATGTAGTAAACATGCTCTGTGCCTTTCTGGCTGTAATCAAATCTTGGCTTGGACACTGAAAGTGTGTGTGATCTTTAGCAGTATACTTAACTCCTTCATACCTCAGTTTTGTGTAAAATAAAAATTATAGTGACAGCTCTCAGTGGACAGTGGCAAGGGAGTAATGACATTTTCTATCCTGCTCTTTTCTATAACCTCAGCTCATAGGCTGCCTGCACAAAGCAGGCAGTAACTATGTATTGAGTGATTAAATAAATATCTCCTAGAATTATCCTAATGAATAAATGAGTTAACAAATATATAAATGAGTTATGAATATATAAAGCATTTGGGAAAGTTCCTGATATGATTAGATCTATCATTTTAACTTGGTTTTATATCTACTTTACCATTACTGTTTTTATTATTATCAAATGTCAATTCCCCACGAAGCCTTCACTGATTACCTTAGCAGGACATGGTCTCTTTCTACTCTGGACATGCAAATGCATTTGTCAGCTTCTTTACTGAGCTACACCTTTTTAACGTTGTTTATCTTCTCCTAAAAATTTTGTGAGAACGGGCATTGCCATTCATCTTTTGGCAATGATGACAAGTTAGCAGGCTGCTATTCGGACAATTCAGCTTTCAGGTCTTCCATAATTGTGTTCCTATGCTTTTGTACTAGGATTTTTGTTGTTGTCATTGTTTGTTTTTTTAAGTCAGGAATACAAAATCAGTAGAAAGAAAAACACCAAGTCATAGGGTTTTCATGGAAGATGTTAAACACCAGCCCCAAACGTTCTCCTTTCTTCTCAGACAGTGCTTTCTTCCTTCGGATAATCACTTAGTGGTGTCTGATGGAGGAATAGGGGATGGATGGAAAATAGAATATATTGACTTTCCTTGACTGTAATGACACAGCATGGATGTTGAAGTCTTTCCTGAAAGCAGAGACTGAATAAAGGGAGGATGAAAAAGTGACCTCTTAAATAACAGCTAACTGAATAGAGTTTTAGAGCCACACACAGAATTTTCAGATTGTCTCTCAATGAGTAGAGGATACAAAAAGACTCAAGACAGGTAAAGTCTCTGTGAGAGTTGTTAATATATGGGAGAGAGTATCTGTCTTAGGATCAGATTGGGATAAATCATTCAGAGTGTACTTTTTAATGTATGCCACTTGAAAATGAATATCTTAGTAAGCAATTCCTAAAGGAATGGTTCCACCAAGTGGTAAGTTCTTGTGGTGGAAAAAGAAACAAAGCCTGTGTTTTGAACCAGACAGACTGCAGTTCTAATCCACACTCTGCTGAATCACCTTGGAAAGGTTACCTGTACTTTCTAAGACTCTGCAACATCTTTCGTAGAAAGAAAATAGTGGATGTGGTGGTGGATGTTACTAGTTTGCCGTGTTCTTTTGGGTTCAGAAGACCAGACTTCTTAGCCCCCTTTAGAGTTTGTCCAGGCCGTGTTAATAATTTTGGACAATGGGCTATGAGCAAAAGTGACACAGATCGTTTCCAGCCTAAGGCAGTAAAAAGCCATTGCCAAATTCTTCAATCTCTCTTCCCTCTGAGCAGCCTGAAGGAGGGCTTGTTTGGAGATGGTAATATCACAAGATGAAAGTATTCTGAGCACTAAATACTGCATGGAGGATAGTTGCCCCAGAAAGTTACCTGATTATAACAAATTTAGACAAACCACATGGTCTAGTGTGTGGTATATTGTAGGCACTAAGAGTTAGCTCTCCTCTTTTGGGCATTTCAGGCACAGAGAGTAATGATAGCGAGATGGTTTGGAGTAAGGGAAATGTAACATTTGAGTCCCCTAGAGCCCATGTAGGTGTCTAATTATGTCACCCGTTTGGAAAGCCACCCATATCTGGCACTGTTCATTTTCTTTGGCATCATGACTCCTATCTGCCTGAAAGTATGAGATAAAAAAGGATACTCAATAAAGCTTTGCTAATAAAAGTGGAATGAGAGTCTCAAGTTAATTACAAGGTACTCAAAATAAAATGCTGGTATTAGGTGGGATTAGTTAGTTGCAGTCACCAGACTAGCTAAGGGTAATAATTCCTTATATTTCCATAGTGCCTTATATTTCCATAGAGCCACTAAAGCTAGTGGCTCAATTTCGGAGATATCATTTGCATTCTCTTATTTAATGAGCGATATTACATTAACTGTGTTCCATATCAAAGCCTTTACTCTTTTGAAACAGGACAGATTGGACTTCACTTTCAAAGTATCATGATTTAATGCACAATTGTTCTTTGGCAGGAAATGAGGCAAGAGTGCACACAGAGCCTCTCTTCTCAGTTTTATAGTGTGCACTGCAATGATGGTTATCTCTGTGAGTCAACCCATGTGCTCAGATTTGGGGACGCATTCTCCGAGGACACGTGCTTTTTATCTTGGCATAGGCACATCGGGGCTACATCTGGTTTTTGAGAGGAGAATATCTTTTCTAGTTTGTTTGTCCCAAATAAGTTAGTGTCAGCTTTGGGTTCACATATATAGAAGCATTGTTGGGGTAGTCAGACTTATAACATGGCTCTAGATGATACTCACTTCCTGGTCAACATGCTTTCATATAATTTTCTCCCCTTGAGCATGGACTGGAGCTAGAAATGTAAAGAATGTATTTCTTTAAATGTATAGAATATACCAAAAGTGATGGGCTATCACTTCTGTGATTTATTGTGAAAGACTGTGGCTTCCATCCTGCTGTCACGCTCCCTCTTACTGCAACTACCTCTCTTGAGCCCTTACTTGCTCACTCTGGGGAAGCCAGCTTCCCTATGGACAGTCGAAAGTGGCAAGGAACTGGAAATTGCCTTTGGCCAGCAGCCAGTGGGAAATTGAATCCCTTAGTTCAATAGCTCCTGAGTACAAAATTCTAACAGTAACTACTGAGGAACCTTGGAAGCATATATTCCTTCAGTTGAACTTTGAGTTGACTGAGTTCTTTACTGACACTATATTGCAGCCTTTTGAAAGACTCTAAGCCAGATGACCCTGGTAGGCCATTCTTGGAATCTCTGACATACCAGAACTATGAAATTTGTGTTTTAAGCTGTGAATGTTTTGTGAGTAATGTGTTTTGCGGCAAAGGACTACTAACTGACATTGTAAAATGCCTTTGACTCCTCACCTATCCTTTCTTTTTCAAATTTTGCTTACGTTGCCTGCTCACCTCTATTTTTCAGCTGTATGTCCGGGTTTTAGGGTACCCTGACCAGCAGTGGGTGTTACATACACCCCTTTTCAATAACAGGGTGGGGCAACATGACTTAGAGAGCTAAGATAATCACATGGAATTGGAAAAAGTTATTTCCCAAAGCATCAGGCAGGCAGGCAGATAGTTAACAGATGACCAGCACAAAAGGTGAGGTGGGCAAGTGGTACGCTCCTGGAGCTTCATACAGAGATTGTCGTGCTTGAGTGGCCCACTGCCCACAGAATCCCCAAGCAACTGTTTAGAATACAGGATCTCCTCTTAGGGCTGAGAGAATTTAGATGCCTCTCTGTTCAAAGCAAGCAAATGATCATACAAAATCCATTATTAATCCAAGGGTAAATCTGGACTCTGGGTCCAACTGAGAATCTGCAGGAAACATGCATGGATATGTATATGTTTTGATGACTAAATACCGTAAACTGCAGCTTAGAGACTGAGATACTAATCAGAGCCTCCCTTTGAAAACTAGCGGTGAGAAGCACAGTCAGTTCTTCTATGCCTCCTGACAAGTCCTTTAGTGCCACTATGGGCAGACAGAACTTGGCCTCCATACCATGACTCATTGCAACAATCTCTGTATCAAAGTCAGCATTTCCACACTATTAGATACCAAATGACTTTACTGTAAGGACCACCCACATAGAAACTAGACTGATTAAAATCTGGACTGCAATCCTTATAGACCTGGTCAGATGGCAGTCCTTGGTGGTATTTGTGTGAGCTCAGCTAGGAAATGGTTCAAGTCAGTAAAAACATTGAATTAAACTGAATTGAACACTCAATTGATTAAGAGCTTACCACATAGAGAGAAAAGACCACAGGATTCAGGTCAGCAGTTCTGGCTTTACGAGCACTGTGTAATTAAATGGTTGCGGGTGGGCAGTACCATCTGATGTGGTTGGACATTCACTCAGTAAAATTATACTTGCAGCACTTAAAAAAGTCAGTCCTGGGGGAAAATGTGTGATTTTTTTTACAACAATAAAGAGATTTATGATTTCTAGAGGTGATTTTGTGCAATAGCATTCTTAGAAAAGAAATATACATAGTAGTTAGGAGCAGAAATCTTAGAAACAAAATATCTCAATGAAATTTGGCCCAATTTCTTATTAATGGAGTGGCATTTGGCAACTTAATAAAAACAATGTGACTCAGTTTCCTCATTTGTCAAATAAAGATATCTATTAACAACAGCTATACCCATGAATTTGCAGTAACAGCAACAAGGATATATGATGGAGAAGCCAGTTGTGCACATAGACCCTTGAGCCAGATCACCAAGGTTTGAAGCGCAACTCTACTACTTCCTAGATGTTTGCTAGCAAGTCAACCTTGACACATTGTTAAATCTCTCTGTGCCTCAGTTTCTTACCTGTAAAATGGGGTGATAATAATGGAATAATAACAATAATAAATAAGGTAAGTAGATTGTGAGAATTAACTCATTTAAAAATTACTGATGGAAGAGCTTCCGTTATAATCCAGTTATTACTGTAGGTGTTACCAGTAAATCAAAAATTAAAAAATTGCTGCCTTGGTCCTTATTTTCGGGTAGAGTAAAGCAGAAGTAAACGAAGAGAGAAAACAAAAAGGAAGGACATGCCATTGAGGAGTTTAAACCAGCGAGGAGAATAGGGGTTGATAATGCCAAAGAACGGAGAGGGATTGGGAATTCCAGAAAGAGGGGAAGGCATATTGCAGTAGCAGTACATAAGGTGTTTAGAGTTGGCCTCATTAACATGGCAATATATGAGCAAAGAGCTGAAAAAAATAAGGGGTCTACTCATGCAGATATCAGGGAGAAGCCTGCCATGCACAAGGCCCATAGTCTAAAGCCTGAGTTGAAAGCCTGACTAGAATATCTGAGGAAGAGCAATAATCCAGCATGGTTGAAGCAGAGTAGAAGCTGGGAAGAGAAGTACAAGGTGGAATAAGAAGGATAATAAGGATTTCCGATACTGCAGAGCTTTGTAAGTAACTGCTAGGAACTTTGGCTTCTAATCTGAGTAAAGTGGGATAACTTGCAGAATTTTAAGCAGAGGAGTGACATGATCTAACTTACATGTTAAGAAAATAACTTTGGTGGCTGTGTTGAGAACAGATGTAGAGTGGCAAGCATAGAAGTGTGGAGATCTTTGGCAGACATGCTGTACTATTGTGTTTCTCTGCATTTCTAAGGATCCCTTTTAGCTGACTTGACCACAGGACTGAATTCTGGCCAATGCAATGTGGGCACAAGTGATGATGTCTGTTCTGTGAAAGGGCTATATATGCAAAACAGCCCCCAAATGCTGAAGGAGCTGAGAAACCAAAGAACAGGGTGGATGAATCTAGTTTGTCAGTATTGGCTGATTTAGTTGGGGAATTTACAGACAAAGTATGGTCTTGGGAGGCTATAAGATAGGTAGAGCTCCACACCTGTTACTCTCAGAACTAGGGGCTTATATACCATAGAGAAAGGGCACATGTGCTCTGACATGACAATTAAGGGCAAATCTGCAGAACAGGCAAGAATGCTAAATGCGTCATAACCTATACTTTGTGCCATAACATCAAGTTTGACATTTTCTCACACTAAGGATAATAAATAAAGTAGGAATCAGGAGGCATTCACAGAACTGGGGCTAATCAACATAGAAGTTAAATCAACATAGTGGCCGAGCATCCAAGATGGCATCCCTTTTGTCTCTAAAATGTCACCTCCAGTAGAGACCCCGAGGCCTTAGGAATTATAAGGCCATCACATGGATGAGGTCTGGCTTCCTACAATACAGCTGGGAGGAGAGTATCCCAAAAGAACCACCAGACCAGGAACATCTGCTTAGAACTCTGCATGATTTAAACATAAACTTTTACTGTGTAAAGTCACTCATATTTGGGGATTATTTCTTATATCAGTTAACCTACTTGATCAACACAACCTGTTGAAGGCTATTGTCAGTAACTCAGAGGAAATAATGGTGACTCATATCAGGGTCTTTGCAATGCAGGTGGTGAGAAGGTAGAGCTTTCTGGTTTGAGTTTGGGATATCCAAGATAGAAAAAATTCAAGAATGACTTCATGTATTGTTACTTGAATAATTGCATAAATGGAGTTGCCAGCTGAAATGGGAGAATTCCACATGCAGCAGTTTATGGGGACGGTCAGGGGTTTATTTACTTATTTTTGGTGTGTTGAATGTCAGAAATCTATTAGATATCAGAGTGAAGTTGTTGAAAAGGAAATTGCATATACATGTCAAGTTTGAGAGAAAGTTCTGGGCTGGAGACTTAAGCTTGAGAATCATAGGTATGTAGATGGTATTGAAAGTTATAGGATTGGATATGATCACTGAGGGTTTAAATATAAATAGAAAATTGGATTAAGAATTATGTTCTGGACTACTTAAAAATTAAGAAGTCAGATAGAAGAGCATAAACTCAGGAGGTTAAGAAGAAATAATCAATGAGGAAGGGAGGAAAACAAAGGGAGTGTGTTGACTTGGGAGCCAAGAAAGTTTATTACGAAAAAGGAAGTGATCAGTTGTACTAAAAATGCAGCTGAAATGTAAAACAAAACTCTCCATTGAAATAATCAATCTGAGGCAATTGTTGATCTCTGCAGACCTTTTCCGTGCAGCAAAGAATTGATCAGCATGGCCTTAAGAAAGAATGGAGAAACAGGAATCAGAGATGGTGATTTTAGGCAACTCTTTTTCATGGAGTTTTGTTTCAAGTGAGGATGAAGAAATGTAGTTATAGTAAAAAGGATGAGCAGGTTAAAAAAATTTTTTTAGAATAAGAGAAATAACACATTTGTGTGAAAGTGTGAATTATTTACTAAAGAAGAGAATTTCGATAATGCAGGGGAGATAATTTATTTAATTAGGACTTTAAGGAAAATGTTTTCCCCACCCCAATGGTCTATTTGTTCCATATGCTCTATTATCCTTCTGTATTTGTAGGTATGGGGTCTTGCTATGTTGCCCAGGCTGGAGTGCAGTGGCTATTCACAGGCACAGTCCCACTACTGTATCTATATAATAAGTGTTGCTAGCTGCTAAGTCAAATCTTACTAACCTGCACCCCTTTTCTACTCATCTATTTACTGTGCTCATTCTCCAATATTACTATGGCTAGTCTGGGATCTATATTCTTTTACATAAATTCTATAATCCACTATCAAGTTGATCACACACAAACACACACACACTCAAACACACACAGGTGTTGAGATTTTGAATGCAATTGCATAGAATATGTAGATTTGACATGTATGAAATTGGATATGGTGTATATTTTCATGAATATGGTACATATTTTCATTAATGTTTTTCAATAAAGCCTGATAACTTTTTGGACAATTTTAAACATCTCTGAAAATATGTTCTAGGTACTTATGTGTTTCTTTTCTTGTTTTCATATTGAAGTATTATTTAAATAAAATAAAATGTCATGGATCTTAAGGGTTCCATTTCAGAATTGTGACAGTTTGATCGTTATAATAATTGCATAGATTTTATGTACCCCAAACAAGATATAGATCATTTCTACTATCCCACAGAGTTTTTTAGAAATATTTCTTATTATTGACTTACAAACAACGTACTCTTTTGTGTCTGGCTTCTTTCAGTCAATGTAATATTTTGGGGGTTCTTTCATGCTGTCGCATGAGCAGCATTTTATGTAATTTTATTGTTGCATAAAATTCTACTATACAATTATAACAATGCATTTTTATACATTTTCTTATTAGTAGACATTTGGGTTGTTTCCAGTTTTTTCTTATTATTAACAAATCCCCTGAAAGAATTGTGCAATTCTCTTTGTGGGTATATATTTTTCTTTCTCTGGGGTAAATACCATAAGACAGATGTGTGTAACTTTATAATAAAATGCAAAACAGCTCTCCAAAATGAAGGAGCCACTCTACACTCCCATCCTCTTTACAGTTTTCTTTTTTTGCAAAAATGGCTATTTCTTTATATATACATGTATATGTATTTATTTATTTTACTTTAGATTCTGGGGTACATGTGCAGATCATGCAGGATTGTTGCATAGGTGCATATATGGCAATGTGGTTTGTTGCCTCCATCCCCCTGTCACCTATATCTGGCATTTATTCCCATGTTATCCCTCCCCAACCTCCCGACCCACACTGTCCCTCCCTTGGTCCCCCTCAATAGACCCCAGTGTGTGATGCTCCCCTCCCTGTGTCCATGTGTTCTCATTGTTCAACACCCGCCTATGAGTGAGAACAAGCAGTGTTTGATTTTCTGTTCTTGTGTCAGTTGGCTAAGAATGATAGTTTCCAGATTCATCCATGTCCCTATAAAGGACACAAACTCATCATTTTTTATGGCTGCATAGTATTCCATGGTGTGTATATGCCACATTTTCCTTGTCCAGTCTGTCATCAATGGGCATTTGGGTTGGTTCCAGGTCTTTGCTATTGTAAACAGTGCTGCAATGAACATTCATGTGCATGTGTTCATTTCTTTTCACTCTTTTTTCTCTCTTCTTGCCTTCTCATTTTATTTCATTGAGTTGATCTTCAATCTCTGATATCCTTTCTTCTGCTTGGTCGATTCAGCTATTGAAACTTGCGTATGCTTTGCAAAGTTCTCTTGTTGTGTTTTTCAGCTCCATCAGGTCATGTATATTCTTATCTAAGCTGTTTATTCTCATTAGCATTTCATCTAACCTTTTTTCAAGGTTCTTAGTTTCTTTGCATTGGGTTAGAACATGTTCTTTTAGCTCAGAAAAGTTCAAAGATTTTCATGTTTCATTTGTTTACTGCTGGTATGCTATCAATAGAGTTTATTTATAAATATTCTAATATCAAGCAAATTTGTTGAAGTATTTTATTAATAATAAAAGTTTGCACACCAAACCTCTTGGACTTTATATGGAGATAATAATATAATTTATAATAAATATTTTCTCCCTTCTTTTCAATTCTTCTCATTTTTATTTGCTGTTTTTGTCTTAATATACTGGTTAGAAATTCAATGTTATGTTGAATAAAAGTATTGGCAGGTAGTGTTCTTTCTGACTTCAAGGAACATTATTCCCAATATTTCTTCATTAGATATATTATTTCTGTTGATATACAAGAGATACACTTCTAAGATTAGAATTAATTCTTTTATTTTTGCTTTGCTAAGAGTTCTTATCATGAAAGATTGTTGAAGTTTATGAAAAGTGTTTTCTGTACATATTTGGGATATAATGCAATTTTTTTCTTACTATGGTAATGTAAATTAATTGATTTTTTTCATGTTAAAACATCTTTGAATTCCTTTCATAAATTCTTATTCCTGAGAAATTATTTTAAATACATAATTGAATTCTTCTTCCTAATATTTTAGATTTTGCATCTATATTGATTAAGAAGATTGGTCCATAACAGTCTTTTCAGATTTGGTTTGTGGATTTGGTCATAACAGCCTCATACTCTGCTTCGGGAAATTTACCTTCTTTGTCTTTTCTTTAGTACATTTTATGCATCACAAAATTCATCTGTTTTCTGAATCTTTGGGAGAACTCATCTGTAAAACTCAAGGGTGTGTGTGTGTGCATGTATTTGAATTTTAACCACTGACAATTCATTTAAATGTTGGATTTTATATTCAGTTTTGAACAAGATTTTTTTTAAAGATTTCTAGATTTTTGTCCTTTTCATCTAAGTTTTTAATTTGTGTGTGTGTGTGTGTGTGTGTGTGTGTGTGTGTAAAGGGGTTGTTGGCTGTTACTCTAATCATAATTTTGTATAGGCAATCTTATCTTTCCTCTTATGTTTGTTTAATGATCATCAGTTTTATTTTTATATTTAATATATTTTCTTAAATCTGGACGTTGATTTATTTATTCTGCTTAGAATTCGTGTTTCTTGAATCTGAGAATTGTTTGCTTTCTTTAACTCTTCGTAAACTACCAACGCTTCTTCCCTTCCCTCTCACCTGTAGCCAATAACCATTCTTATTGACCTGAGAAAATAGAAGCCATGAGAAGATAATTTCCTCATCCTCCCACCATCAAACTTCCTTGTACTCATCTACTCTGTACCCATACACTTTATCTTTTCTACTTTCACCATGGAAGAACTATTTTAGCTCTGTCTGAGGCAATCTCTTCACTTACTTCCTTGAACCCATTCTCTCTTGTCTGTTAAAAGACATTCCTCATGTTATTGTTCTCTCTCACTTTCCTCTATCATTGATTTGTGTATCGATTGGTCAATTCCTATCACGTAAAAACATGTCATCGTGCTATAAATATTTTCATATAGCCAGTTTCTGTTCTAAAAGAGTTCATAGTTTAATTTTGTATATAGATGATTATGGCAGAGTGTACTATTTCTCACTAAATATCCACAGGTTCCTACACATTTCCCATCCTCAGTCTGAGTGATGTCAATATTATGGATTCTTGCCAGTTTTTAAATTTTCTGAGAAAGTTAAGAGCAGATGTAGCATCTCTCCATGGCCCCTCCTTCCCCTCCTCCCCTCCCCTCATCCCTCCCCTCCCCTTCCCTCCCCTCCTCTCCTCTTCTCTCGTCTTTTCTTCTCTCCTCTCTCCACTTCTGTATATTTAGGTGGAAACAGAGGATTCTGAATAGAAAAAAGAGTTTAAGATTGAAGCAGCCTGCATTCCTTAATTATCCCCTCCCCTCCCCTCCCCTGCCTTCCCCTCCCTTCTCCTCCTCTCCCTTCTCTTCCCCTCCTCTCCTCTCCTATCCTATCCTCTCGTCTCCTCTCTTCTGGTCTTCTTTTCTCTCTCCATTCCGGTACATATAGGTGGAAACAGAGGATTTTGAATAGAAAAAAGAATTTAAGATAGACGCAGCCTGGATTCCTTAATTATTTCTTAAATAGGAGTATTTCAATAGGGCCACCCAGTTCACCATGGTTGGTAACTTCAGTGAGCAACACAGCTTTGTTAAGGTACTGAAATTTGGGAGTTTCTTTACTCTGGAAGTTTAGCTTAGCCTATCCTGACTACTACAAAGGGTAAGGAGTTATTACAAAACAATTAGTCACTGCCGTAAGACTAAATGTAGGGTGCCAGGAAAACACAGAGGAGGACACCTGACCCAGTTTTTGAAGTTAGAGAACACTTCCTAGAGGAGTTAATGTCTAAAGTGAGAGTGCAGGAACTAACAGGCATTGCAGTGTCCTAGCACAGTGCTAGCGCATGGTCACCAAAATACTTTCTGAATGAATTAATGAAACTCTATCAACTATCAGAAGAGAGGCATGTTATTGAGTGCATCTGCAAAGGGCTTCTGTCTGACTAATCTGAACTTTGACAATGTAACATTCTGTTTGATCTAGCCCTTGGAGCTAGAACTTTTTGGAAAACAACTCCATATTCCAACTGTGGACTGATCATCAGAAAAAGAAAAACTGTCATCTTGTCTGCCTTACACGGTATCTTTGAAGCAACGCTAGCCCATCAGGTTTTCCTTGGTTTTTATGTTTCTGTAGCCTGACACTATTTACAATTCACAGACAACTCTACCAAGCTTCTCAAAAAAAAAAAAAAAAGAAGATGCCAGAGCCCAGAAAAGGTAATTCAAAGCAAAATGAGGAAAGAGAGCAAAGGTATTTCCTTGACTCTGAAAGACTCACAGGCCACAGGCTAGGGTGGAAATCCACAGGGAGAGTGAGATTGAAAGCAAACTGGCTTAGTGGCTTCAGGGACCCTTAAATCCAGGTAACCTGGGGGTAAATGCCTGAGAGAAAACAACTGCTGGGGAAGGACATTTCTCATTTTAGATTAAAAAAATGCTAGAAATAAACTTGATGATTTATGACAAACACACTCAGCATCTTCAGTTTTAGCAGAATGGTAGAACTTGTTCATCGCATGAAGACATTAAAGGTCATTTGTGCAAACTTCTCAATTTGTCCACACAAGAGATGAGGATTTTGTTAAAAATAAAGGAGCCTCCGAACTTTGTTTTAAATCTTGAGGGGACAAAGTGAGTGCTCTTTTAATTGCTTTTATGTTTTCTCTGATGGCGGTTAAGTACTCATCTAATCAAGCCAAATGCATCTTTCCTTTTTTTCCTGGTGAGAAGTGCTGTCTCTCCAAACAGTGACAGATAGTATCAGGTGCAACATGTTCTGCAAGGGTTGCCATGGCAAGAGTTGGTCTGCTCCCCCACTGCGCCCCCATCTTTCCACAAATAACAGAGTGGAAGAGTGCAGAGAGCCTATATAGAAAAGATGTCTGGGGCCAGAGTCGTTACTTAGTGTTCTGCCATGCAGAAGAGTTACCAGGTTTTATGTTAAATATATTGGATATTAAGTGTGCACTCGCATGCTCTCTCTGTCACACATGCACACACACACACACACACACACACACACACTCACTCCTCTCTCTCTCTCTGTCTCTCTCTCTTTCTGTTATGGATAGGTGGTCTGATTTTCAACACTAGACAGTTCCAAGCATCACCACCAAACACTGGCAGATGTAATTGATTTAACGAAGCAGCAATGTAGCGTGTGAGTATGCATGTGTGCATGTGTGTGCATGTGTGTGTGTGTATTGAGATGCAGTTGAATTTAAGTAGCAGCTCGCTTCCTTGTAAATGCCAACTCTGTCTTTGTTATATCAGACTTAGCAGTCATTTGATTTTATAGTGGCATTTCAAACATAGCTTTATGTTTCCTTTCTAGGAAGGAGCACTTGGTTATCTCTTGTACACTTACTGAAAATTTCTAATGTATTATCATGGAATTCTTAAGAAACTCTATTTTGGAGTAAATCACTTATAGGTGACTTGAAAACATTTGCTCCCTGTGAACAGAGCAAGATTTTGGCAAATGCTCATTTAGTGCCCACTCTGTGTTCTGTCTAGAATGTTCTGAGGAATCGGAGGTCATTCAGATATGATCTTTGTCCTCCAGGAGTTCTTATTCTTTTGGCTTGTTTTCAGAACGTTGGTCTTGGGGTTAGAAGGTTTTCTTTGCAGACTGGAGAGAAAGTGTTTTGGGGGAAGACATCTAAATGTTCTGCTTGCAAGCTATGTTGGCTGAGTCCACAGGTACGAGAAACATGGAAGGGCATGAGCGTACTGGCCTAGTGGTCCAAGGCTGAAGGGATAGTAGGAAGAGCCACTATTCTTGCTTAGTCAGTCCTTGGCAATTTCCAGCAGCCACAGCAACCACTGGGCTGAGGTTGGAGCAATCAGGAGTGAGAGGCTGTGCTCACAGTTATTGTGTCTTTTGCCAGGAAGCATCCGTTGCCTTTTAAATCAGAGTGGCTCTGAGGTTTCTGCTCAGTTCTACCCTTTCTCACTAAACCCTCTGGATTTAAAGGCAATTTAAAGGGCAATTTTTGGATGGTGGTGATGCATTGCCTCTACATGCCTGTCCTGAGACAAACATTTGCTTTGGTTGTTCAGGCTAAAGAAGGGTCACATTCCTGTCCAAGCACAGGGAAGTGTTTAGAGCAGCATTGTATCTCAAAATGTGGTGCACAAAATTCTTCTACAGTAAACTTATTAAAAAATTAAGTACTGGGATACAGGAGCAGAACATGTAGTTTTGTTACACAGGTATGCATGTGCCATGGTGGTTTGCTTCACCTATCAACCTGTCATCTAGGTTTTAAGCCCTGCATGTATTAGGTATTTGTCCTAATGCTCTCCCTCCCCTTACCCCTAATCCTTGACAACCCGTGTGTGTTATTCCCCTCCCTGTGTCCATGTGTTCTCATTGTTTGACTTCCATTTATGAGTGAGACTATACAGTGTTTGGTTTTCTGTTCCTGTGGTAGTTTGCTGAGGATGATGGCTTTCAGCTTTATCCATGTCCCTGAAAAGGACATGATCTCATTCCTTTTTATGACTGCATAGTATTCCATAATGTATATGTACCACATTTTCTTTATCCAGTCTATCATGATGGGCATTTGGGTTGGTTCCGTGTCTTTGCTATTGTAAATAGTGTTGCAATAAACATATGTGTGCATGCTTCTTTATAGTAGAATGATTTATATTCCTTTGGCTATATACACAGTAATGGGATTGCTGGGTCAAATAAACTTTTAAAAGTGGTTTTGGTTTTATTTTGTGTAATAGGTAAAATAAAGTAGTCAGCACATGAAATCTACAATATAAGTTAAAGTAAATAATGCCATGATAAATTAATTTAAGGAAAATGCAAATTTATTTAAATAAAAATATTTAGTAAAAATGGTTGGAGGGATATTTGTCAAGGAAGACTGACTACATAATGCATAACCCATGATTTTCAGATTCTTAATTTAGAAAAGGTTTTCAGCGCATGTCACAGTTCATTCTGAGTTAGTATCAAGCTCTGACACATACAGTCATTAAAGTCTCAGGCTCTTCCAAGTAGGTGAGTAGGTGCTCCAGTATCCACTGAGCCCCAGGGTCCTCCATTAGATCATTTGAATATGGGCATGAGATACAATAATAGAGCTTGGAGGATTTCACAGGACATTTAATGGGCCAGGTCTGGGGTGGCAGTGATCACACCCACCACATTCCTTTGACCAGATTGTAGTCAAGTGGCCACACAACTTCTAGGGAGGCTGGGAACTGTGGTCTGGCTACCTGCTCAGATTTTCTCCTGCTTGCATCAGTATAACAAAGTTTCTAAAGTTAAACGTGAATGGTTGGCTTATGAGAACATGGATAGATTAGGAAAAGCATAAAGTCTGGCGGTGTTTACTTTTGTGTATTATTTTAATCACAACACTGATTAAAAAATTTCTCAACACTGCCTTTTATTTCTGAGGAGATCATAGACACTTTATTCAGTTCCTTGAAGGCCCTTTCTGTAGACTAGGAGAATCTATTTCAAGGGTTTTACAGGAAACTACAGGAGCTCACATGTGTTTAGTATCATACACAGGACTTGGCATGAAGTAGGTGCTCACCAGAGGCTAACCCCCTTTCCCTAGCACCCTTTTCTTCTGAAGCTTTCTCTTTAAAAATTTGAGGAGACCCCTTTGTCACAGAAGCAAACTTGTCAGCAATAAAAGTGACAAAATAAAATAATCCTTCTATTCCCAGGAAGAAGGATGCCTTCTCTTCTCTTGAATTGGCAAGCTTTCAATTTCAGTGTCATATTTTAAATTGTGTACACATTCTAAGCATTTAAAAAATCACCAGGTTTGTTTATTTTTGTAAAAAATTAAGAAATGCTCACACTTGGTCTGGCTAGACTAAACAACAACAAAAATAAGTTATAATGAAACCTTGGCTACAGAAGCCCCAAGTAGCCTTTTCAGTGGGTCAGAAAACCTTGATTTTAGTCTTATTTGCTTGGATCCTTCCACACAGGTCTGTCCTTTGACATTTAGTCAGGACAATGATGAGACACAAAGTCACATGAAGGAGGCAATTGTTGTTTGATTTTTTTCTTTAGCCAGAGGCAAGAACTTCTGGAGCTTTTATAAGTTTACAGGGCCATGTTTTATATTCATTTGTACATTTTGTTATCCTGCCATAGCAATCACATCTCCTTAATCTATTGAGAAGTTTCTACTGTAATTTATAAGGATATCAGCCTAAATTAGATTCTAAAACTCATGAAACTTAGCAATTCTATGACAGTAACTGAACAATAATCTCCGCTCAATAAACACAGAAAAGTTCCATTTTACTATGAATGAAGGAAGCCTATGAATAATGGGTGGAAAATGAATCATAACACAAGCACTAGCAACTCAAGCCGTACATTTTTCCAATTGAGGCACCTGCTGGGGATTATTTTCCTCCCTTAAGAGAGAAATCTCATTCAGAACAGTGGGAGTTCATCACATAATGTTCCCTTAAGATTTCTGAGTCAGTTTAAAATTTCTGGTGAACTGAGAATTCACCAAACATATATTAATGGTAGTAATAGAAACTGTCATCTAATTGGCACTTACTTGTTGCTAGACTCTGAGGTGATGAGTCACAGCTGGTGGAGGTGAGGTTTCAGCTCCAACTGGGTGACTCCAAAAGTTTCTACTCCTACACTACCTGCATCAGGGAACAGAGGAAGACAAAGGAACACTGGGGCCGAATTCCGCAACTGTTCCACTCACTTCCTGTGGGACTGAAGGAATCAATTTATCTCTCCAGGCCTTCTGCTTCTCGCTTCTAAAATGAAGATAAATAAAAATACTCAAAAAAATATAGTTCTCCTACTTATGTAGTTTATTATGTAAAGTGTAGATTCATTTGAGGCTCTAGATAAATCAAATTTGGAATTCATTACATTTCATTCTGTGAGTTATGGCTTAATTGGATCTGACATTACTGAGCCCCTACCATGGGCCAAAACTCACTTTGATATTTCATAGCAGTCAAAAATTTAAATAAGCTGTATCTTGGTCAGCGGGAGACTCTTGATTGCAGGTGATAAGAACTAAACAACAACAATAATAAGCCATAGAAACGGATTGGCTTCCCTAACTGAAAGTCAAAGGGTGTCATCCAGACAGTCCATGAAGCCAGCAGGACTTGGTCTCTGTCTCTCATCTCTGTTCTAGCGTTGTGTGTTTTCACACGTGAGCTGGTGAGGTGCAGCTCTTGGCTCACATCCTTCCAGCTTAACAGCTACCTGAACAAGTCACACATAAAAGAATACAACTTGACTGTATTTTTTTTGACAAATGTTGCACTAATTTCAGATGTGTTTCTCATTGACCTGGATTGGGTCACATGCCTGCCCCTGGAATAATCCCTAAATTGAGGGAAATGCCACACTATTTGACCTGAATGAGGTAAACCTGTACCTGTTTTGTGGTCAAGGAGTGGCATCTGCAGCTACACCAGGACTGTTCCTTAAAGGAATATGAAATGGAGCAGAGGACTTCTTGTCCACAAAGGAGAGCATTTTGGCCAGGCCGTGAAGGAAGTGCAGGGTTTGGGCAGAGACGGGGGGAATGAGGTGTTTTCCAGGTGGAGAATTCGGCAAAAGCAATGATGTAGATACAGGAAATAAATTTAGTTGATTGAAAACATCAACTGCAGGTGGTTGATAAAATGGACATATCCTGGAGCATTCTAAACGCCAAACAAATAAGTTGGCTTTGTTTTCTGACCAATGAGAAGCCTTTGATCCCATTTGCAAATGGACGTATGAAGTAAAACATTCCCTACTATGTGATGAGTCTTGGGAGAGCCAAAAAGGTATCCTTTTTTCCCACCTTGACTCCTGGCACAAGATAGAATGCCTAGTACATAGCCGGCTCTCATTAAATATTTTTGAGGAAACATCCATGTTATCATCAACTACCTAATGAGATTTAACACCTGTTGGGTGCTTCCATGTGTCAGACGTGATGACAAGTGCTTTCCAGGTATTTCATGGCTCATCACGGGAAACTTATGAGGGAATGTTGTACATATTACATTATTTATAGATGAAGACTGTGACACTTAGAATTGTCAGGTAATAGGTAGAAGGAGGACTTCAACTAATGAATTCAAATCACACATTCATTCCCTCACACCAGAGGACTCCAGGTAATGTTTGTGCAACTCTTGAAAAAATATAAAAGACGTCTGTATACACACTGTCTTCCCTGGGCTTCACTGTATTCCCAAGAGGTGGGTGCTATTTTCGTTTCTATTTTATGGCTGGAATGAAATGCAGAAGAAAGAAGTAATGCAACCAGAATTACAGAGCTACTAAGTAGAGGTGCTTGACTTGACTTTGGCAGTTCTGTGTCTAAAATCCACGCGCTTTCCCCCACACTCATGGTTTTCCCAGTAGCTGCAAGGCTGTAAAGTGAACATAGTCGGGAAGATAATCTGTTGGGTTTTACTTTTTTAATTTTATTTTTTGCTGCCTCTAACAGTCAGAGATTCTAATGTTCCAACGAAAACATTAAAAGCGCATAGCACTCGTCTCAAATCTTTCAATGTAAAATATGAGCCATGCAGGCTAAAATAAAAAGTCTTTAGAATAGGCTCATGATCTTAGTTGAAGTGCTTCTGATTAAATTACATGAAAAGGACCTATGTTAGCTTTCTCCGTATTGTCTTTAACAATTTTTAATTTCCATAGGTTTTTGGGAACAGGTGGTATTTGTTACATGAGTAAGTTCTTTAGTGGCCATTTGTGAGATTTTGGTGCACCCATCACCCGAGCAGTATGCACTGAACCCAATTTGTAATCTTTTATCCCTCACCCCCTTTCCAGCCTTTCTCACTGAGTCCTCAAAATCCTGTATTGTCTTTTCTTGCTCATTCAGATATCCACAAATTCTTTGCTCCTGAAATCCTCGTACATTCATTCCATAAGCCATTGAATGAGAATGCGTCTATGAGGGTCTATGGTTTGGCTCTGTGTCCCCACCCAAACCTCATCTCGAATTGTAATCCTCACGTTTTGAGGAAGGGAGGTGACTGGATTATGGGGACGGTTCCCCTATGCTATTCTCATGATAGTGAGTGAGCTCTCACCAGATCTGATGGTTTCATAACGGGCTCTTCCCCTTTGCTTTCTTCACAGGCTCTTTCACCTGCTGCCATGTAAGACATGCCTGCTTTCCCTTCTGCCATGATTGTAAATTTCCTGATGCCTCCCCGGCCCTGTGGAATTGTGACTCAAATAAACCTCCTTTGTTTATAAATTACCCAGTCTCCAGTAGCATCTTTATAGCAGTGTGAAAACAGAGTAATACAAGGAGCACTTGGCAAGGTGAGTTGGCTTATAAAGCACTTTTAAACTTGTAACTTGAACTTTGATGCAGCATATGACATACTGAAAGCATCATCTAGGATCAAACCTAGGATGCACAAATTAGGGATGGAGATGATGAACTACTTTTGTCTCATTTGAATCTGAAGGTGGCAGGAGAGTAAGGATCTGTTTTTACATTTGGCGTGCGCATGTGCTGGTATGGTGGCCTGCAGTTGGGTGAAAACTAATGACAACTACAGTGATTAAAAATTCACTTCAAATCAGTTGAAGGCTTACTGTGTTGCAGGCACAGTCCCAAACGGCGTATGTGGAAATCTGCCTTTAGCATGGAGACTTTACTTGCTTTGTGTTTAGGTTCTGGTTCCTTTGTTTCTGAGAGTAAGGACTTTGGTGAGTCTTTCAGTTTTATTGATATAAAACAAATCCATATCCATTGCTCTTGGTAAAGATCCAATCAACAGTGGAATTTTCCAGCTGCAGATGATGCCAATGGCAGTATTAAGTCATTGGTTTAGAAATTTACATGGAACATATATGCTGTGTCCTTGAAAATTGTGCAAGGAATTTTTTTTCTAAATTCGCACTTAAATTTCTCTATGTCTAAACGTTATTTTTTGTTTTAGGGATCATTTGAATGTTCTCTTGTTAAGTATTTACTTCCAGGAGATGAAGAGTGGAGAGCAGACTACACAAGAGGAATATGGTGGCTGGATCTCGTCCTCACCTGGCACTGGAGGAAAGGGCAGGGAAAGAGTGGGAATCAGCTTGGAACAGCACAATACAATCCCAGCAGGACTACTGACATCTCACATATAGAGTTGACTGACTGTAGAAAACAAGAATCTTCAAAATGGACTGTCAGATGAGTGGGGGCTGCAGGACTGTAAGGTTAAAACAAGCCTTGTATTGGGGATGGGATTTCCAGTGAGGAGAAACAATGTTGTGTCTGCCAGTAGCTGTGGGAGAAGATCCTGGGCCAGGATATGAGGTGGGTCTTGAATGATAGAGAAGTAGAGACGAACACATTCTCTTTTCCACTCTTTCTCTTTGCAGTGGTTAGGACAAGAGCGTTTCCCAATCAGGAGGGCCTAGAGTTGAATTTTTGGAAATAGACGTTGATTCTAGTTGGGATGTGTAAGTGTGGAAATAGGCAGAAAGTCAGGAAAAGATTCCAGTTTGAGCGGCCACTTATACTAAATAACTGCTGCTAAGTAGCCACAAATTGAATAATTTAGGGGAGATCAGTGGCTCCTCTGGAGGCCAGGATGGGCCACACCTTCAATGGAAGACAGCTGTCTCTGGAAGAGAGAAAAGTCACTTGGTGGTAGAGGTCACAGCCTGCTAGCAAGGAGAGGGTGGAGAGGAAAGATAATAAGGATAAAAACAAACATTTGTTGAACGTTCTTTGAATACATACCATGTGCCATTCATTGCATTAAACCGTAGCTTCAAGCACAAATGCCTCCCTGCCTGGGAGATGATCACTCTGAGAGGCAGGGGAAACTGGAACTAAATATGGGAATAGCAGCTTCACACCTCCCTTCTCACCGAGGCAAGCAACCAATTATTGAAAATGGAATTTCACACACTGTTGAACTGTTATTTCTTTCCTTGCTTTCTTTTTATCTCTATCTCTGGACAAGAGCATACAGTTGAATTCACATAAATTCAGCGTGAGTGTTGGGTACTCTACTTGCATGATCTCATGCAGTCTTTATAACTATCCTACAAGGCACGTAGGTAACAGATATTATCTTTCTTATGTTACATCTAGAGAAACTGAGGGTGGGGAGGTTGAGTGAATTTCCCAAAGCCATATGGAGCTAAGTTGAGTATCTGGCACTTAGGGCCAGGGAAGAGAGAGTTAAATTTAACAGCAATGAAGGAACACAAGCTCTCATGTCCATTTGCCCATCTCCTCATCTCCAGGGTCGTAATCCATTTTTAGTTTCATGACTTCCCAATGGGACTGTTGTAAAATCCAGCAACTTGTTTCACAGTTGAAATGCTCCCACCCATTCTTTACCATCTTGTTCTTTCTTATCCTGTTCCTCTTCCAGATGAATCTGAGTTCACACTGAAATTCTTACTATGTAAAGCATGATAGTTCTTTCACATCTCCTTGCCTTTGGATTTCCTATCTTCTTTGCGTAGGGTACATGTTTTCCTTCTGTCATTGACAAAAAAAAAAAAAAAAAAAAAGCCCCTGATCTCTTAAAAATCGGGTCAATGTCAAGTCCTTCAGGAAAAAGCATAGCATAATGTTTAAAAGCAAGGACTTGGGCTCTGCCACTTAACATGTGTAGGAATTCACTAAGCTTTTGTTAGTGATCTCGTCTCGAAAATGGAGCCAGCACTACCTATATCACGGGATTATTAAAAGAATTAAAGGTAAAGGGCTTTGCATAGATCCTGACACACAGTGAAAACTGAATGAATGTTATTATTATACATAACTGTATGTATTATTTTCAATTCTCCATGAAAACATCCCTGATTCTCAAGTATAATTAACCACCTTCTCAGATGTGTTGTAGAGTAGGTACTATTCATACATACATAAACACACACACACACACACACACACACACACACTAGAATTTATCTTTAATTATCTGCTTAAATATCTCTTCTTTTACCACCTTATCTTCTGTCCCCACATATGTTTCCTATAAATAATAGCACAGAAGTCTTCTGACTCTAATACTGTGGAAATATAGGCTATGGAACTTGGATCCAGGAAAATCCCTAGAAAGCAGACCCCAAGGATCTGTTTCAGGGATGGAGTGCTTATGGTCTGTTTGCAATACGGGACCCATGACGGTTGTAAGTAATGGAATAATAACACCTGGCATGCAATGGCATTATAATGAATGATGTTTTTACCTCTGATTAATTGGAATAAAGTGAAAGAAATAGTTACAGTGTTATTTTGTGCAAAGGCTCTGCTGAATAAACAGTGTAGGGAAAATGACAATTGGAAGGATATTGGAACGGATTAACTGCATTATAATACTTGGGAAAAGAAAATGATAATGCCCGAGCAGTAAACTGTGAACTCAAAGCGTGCCATAAAACAGGGGCTTTAGAGCTGCTTTGAAGGGCAATGATACTTTTTATGGTTAGGGTACAGACTATGTAGAAAATCAGAGTGGCAGAGTCACAGAGGGGACTGAATGCACAGCCACAGTATTTAGGATCTTAACAGAAAAAGAGAGGGAGCCTGAGAAATGGCTAGGCTTTATTTGGGTGCATGAGCCTGAGATTCTTAAATCTGCAAATTCCCACTACCAGAAGAATCAGTCATCTTACTCTTGCTGGAGGGGAGCAGCCTCTTCTTGCCTGGAGACCATGTGAGGATCTATGCTGAGACAGGTCCTCATAATGCTGTTCTGTTCTCAAGATCTGCCTCCACCACCCCTCAGTCCCTCCAGGCCATTATCGAGGGTCAGGACTTAGCACTGTCTGAATGGAGAAGTACTGTCTTGGCTGCGGGATAAAGGGACTTACACCTGAAGGGATTGCAGAACTTGACTAATAGGCATTGGTGAGGACTAGGGGTTCATTGTGGGAGTGAAATGTGAGGGTGCAGGACCAGGCAGAGTGGATTATGCTGCTAAATGGGGAGATTGTTGATGTCGAAGCACCTATTCTTGATGCTAGATTCAAGTTCTGGAAAATATACCTCAAGTTTTCTGGACTGGCACCTGAAGCTTCAAAAGTTGGACCAGAGTGAATGGGGTGGAGATGCCAAAACCTCCTTGGAAGAGCATTGTGGAATGGGCCAGAACCCTGTGAGGTGGGGAAGTTCAAATGACTTACCTCTATAAGACTTCTTAAGTCTACCAGCTGTGGCACTGATCTGCTAGAAGTTTCCATTTGGAATTGGAGTCAGTGGAGAAGAGTAATAAATGGAATCTGATCCCAAGTCTTTCTTATTGTTATAGTTATCATTCAGGAAACAAGTGGGTTAGATATCCTTAGCTTCTGGTAGAAAGTTCACGTTGGTTCTCTGAACTGTGGTATAAAGACCATTGTGGTACAAAGGACTGAGTGGAAACTCATGAAACTGCCCTGGGCCATCCTGGCTGAGATAGTCAATCAGACACAACACTGACACTCTCGAAGATTTAAGGATTCAGAGGTAAGGGCCTCCATCATTGCTGCTTTGACCAGTATGCTCTCTGCAACACCAGAGGGTTTGTAGAGGGTGACGGTGGATACCATAAGCTAACAAAGTACTGTTCTAGCTGCAACTGCTGTGCTGGGTGTGGCGTGTTACTGCAGCAGGTCTAAACAGTTTCTGGTGCTTGGAATGTATATTTTAAGTTGGCAAATGCATTATTTTTGCCCTCATAAGTGGAGAGGAGGATCCAAATCATTTTGCCTTTGTAAAGCAGAAAAGCACTTAACTATTCACTCCTTGTCCTAGGGCTCTGTTAATTTCTCCCACACTCTGTTATAACATTGCTTGGACAGATCTCAACCATCTTGCTGTTATCAGCCCTTCACGCTGTCCACCGTATTGATGACAACTCACTGAAAAATTGTCTGATGTAAGGTGAGTGTATGCTGGAAATGATGTATTAGGAATTGAGCTCAAGAAGATCCAGAAATGACACCAGCAAACAGGTAACCTCAACTCACTCCCATGTTATTCTGACACCTCTCAACACACACCTGTGGCTTGTTGGGATATTTCCTGTGACTAATTGACAACTGAGGAAAGGACCCAGGCATGGTTCACAATGGATTGGCATGATATGTTGGTGCTAGCTGAAAATTCACTCCTGTTTTGTCATAGCACCATTAAAGGACAATAATGAAATAAAATACTTTCACAAACCTGGTCATCAGCTTGGTGTGGTGGGAGATGTCACCTGCCTGAGGGGCAGGCATGTGCACATGTACACACACCTGTGCACACACTTCTGGGCAGCGGCAAATGGTTTGGCTGGAAGAATGAAAGGATCACAAATAGAAAATCAGGGACAAGTTGCTAGTGGAAACAAGCGTTTGGATGGACCTATGACCATGAGCCTGAAGCATGCGGATAATTTTATCTTAGATAAATGCCTACCAGAGAGCATCTCCTGTGAAGGAGGATTTCAACACCCAGGGAAAGATGGTTTCCCTTCTAATGTGAGCTGGGCTCTGTCCCTGGCCACCCAAGTGCTTCTTGCTACAACCTTAAGCTGATTGGCAGTATGGTTATGTGATAGTTTTCAAAACCATGAAAACAGTATTTCTCCTCATAGTATTAGTTTTCTTCTGGTCCAACCACTCTTTAACCATATTTAGTCTGTTGTTGGTGGTGTTATGATGTCATTTTCAAATTAAGAGAAAACTAACCATACGTGTTTCTTAATTAAGATCATAGGGAGAAGAGATAAGCTGTCAGGATCTGTTAAATTAATCACGATACACCTTTGCTATGGAATCTTCTATGTTAAAAAAATAAAAGTGCCTGTATTTCCAGCACTTTCAGATCCGAGGTGGGCAGACTGCCTGGGCTCAGGGGCTCAGGAGTTCGAGACCAGCCTGGGCAACATGGTGAAGCCCTGTCTCTACTAAAAATACAAAAAATTAGCTGGGTGTGGCGGCACATGCCTGCAATTCCAGCTACTCTGGAGGCTGAGACATGAGAATACCTTAAGTCTCTTGAGCCTGGAAGGCGGAGATTGCAGTGAGCTGAGATCCTGCCACTGCACTCTAGCCTGGGTGACAGAGTGAGACTCTGTCAAAAATAAATAAATAAATGAGTAAATACATAAGCCTGCATTTTCTTGTTTCTTTCTGGATATTTCTCTATTTAAAACTTTAAAAATAAATTTGAATAATAACAAAATTAAAAAACATGAATTTTTTAAAGGGATAGAAATTATCCTGAATGTAAAAGGAGTGTGATGGTGGGGGGAGGGAAATTGTGGGTTTATGCATTAGATTGATCAGGTTCTGTGTATTTACTGTCTTTAGGAACTGAAGTCAGTTTAATTTTTTTTTTACTTTAGTTTCTTCATGTGTAAAATCAAAATAATTATATCCATTATACACAATTAATTTTAAGATTAAATGAGATCTTCCCTTCGGTGCACCTGAGATACACAAACACACACAATCAAGATGAAAGATTTTGAATCCATAGATTGGTAAGCAGGCTGCATTGTAGATTTACCTCTAGAAAAGTACAACCTGTGTAAATTTGAAGAAGTCACCCATAAAAATGGACATGCCAAACCAAGTATTTCTTTACTCCTTGTTGGAAAGGCACATAAAGAGACAAGATAATAAAACTTAAACCCAGGACACGTTTTAAGTCCATGATTTGCCTAAAATTGTAGTTGTGTTTTGCTTTTTTTAGTATATGAAAACACCTTTCTCCAAGTCCCTAGTGGTATTTGTGCCAAACAAAATAATTGGCTCATTAAGCTGCTGTAGTATTGCCTCTCACTCGGCAGCCATATCCTTCTAGTAAGCTGCATGGAAGAAACAGAGCTCTGTATTCGGAGACCACACAGCTTGCTATCTTTTTTGCACATCTCGAAGTCAAGGAGGACACAAAAGGATGTTTTTCTGAGCCAGTTGGCCGTGCTCTCTTACTCGGAACTGCTGGGGCTGGAAGTCTTTCAATGCATGGTAATACTGCCACCTTGTGGTCAAACCGAGAACACCTCACCCAAATCCTTGAATCGAGGAAACCCCTACCTTAATGGGACAGAGCCTTAGGGTTCTTGTTTCACAGGTGAAAACTGTGATTGTTTAGGTGAATGGTTGTCTCACATAAAGAGGCTGAATGTACTTGATTTGCCTGCTAACTGCTAATCCCCCCATTACTGTGACTGTAATTTTAAATCATTGGTACTTTGAAGTTTCTGTTCTAGGAAGTTAAGGGTGAAAATCTCCACACTTTGCTGTTTCATGAGGTAAAGGAGATACAGTAACATACGCTTTGCAATTCTAGATGTAATGGTGTCATAAAATTTCGGAGAGCAAAGTGGGATTTGCTAGCCAAAGTGCTGCTATTTGAATGCTGCCACTTTTTAGGGGTATGACCTGAAACAAGTTTTCATGTACCCTTGGTCCATAGTTTCTTATTCAGAAGAAGTGCTGTGAATAACTAAGATATTACATCAATTGTTTGCTGCAAAATTGCTTTCTTAAAATGTAAAATGCTCCACCAATATTAGGTTGAATAATTATTATTTGAATATAGACTTAAAAATCTTTATGTTGAAAATTACGCTTGACTAAATGAGAAGTTCTGTGTCCTGGTTTCCACTTACTCCCTAGTATTTTAGGTAAAATTGGACAAGTGAGATCTGAAGACATCCATCACTCCCTCTCTCGTATATGGATAATAAACTCATATTTTGTTTATCTTGTGGTGAACGTTATTGACATGAGCTTTTGGGGAGACATTTTGAAGACTCTATGTACGTCAAGCATATAACATGCTTAGATCTTATTCTTCTTTCATTCCAATAACATATAATTCTTTCCTCCTATTAACTGGTAATAGGGTCATTCATGGATCACAGATTCGCTTCAGAGTAAAAAATAATCCCTATAAATTCATGCCTCATTTACTGTAAATTATATTGCAACCAGGAACTAGAATCACCCATACCCCTAAAGCATACACAGTTGAGTATCTTTAGCTGGAGAATACAGTGTTAGCTTCTTTGTGGCAGGTGGCAATTTAAATAGATGCTCTACCTGCTGATCCTGTTGATTTTATGTGCCCTATTAAAATGCATTTTCTGAATGACTTAGTTTAACATAGTGAATAATTTACAAGACAAATTCCCCATCTCTCTCCCCAGTGTTTGAAATAAGAGCATGTTCTGCCTTTTCCTATAGCTCATTTCTCAATTAAAAGAATGTTCCACATCAGAAACATAATTCCTTTCACACTGGCATTTACAAAGATCACATTACATTGAACAGAACATTCTGGAGTTTAGTTTGATGAACAGCTGACCCACCTCCACACACCTCACACGCAGATCTTGTCAGGTGGAGAAGCAGTGTGGGAAAGGGGGTATCTGTGTCCTCCTGGGTACCTGAGAACAGCTTGGCTTTAAGCATATGGAGAAATGGAGAAATATTCACACACACACACACACACACAAACACACACACACACACACACACAGTATTTCTAGGAGAATATACAAGACTTAAAAGAGGTTCGCTGTGAGGAATGAAGATAGGAATGAATAGTTTTGGGAGGATTGGGGAAACTTTGATACACATTTTTTACTGTTAACGGTGTTTTTTCTTACTATAAACGCATGAATACATATCACTTCTATGGAAAAAACGATACTCTTTAGATATTTAAAAGAATGGTATCTGTACAGACCATGTAAGCATTCCAAGATATTTTTAATAAAAAGGAAGTTACAGAATATGTATAGTCACATATCTGCATGCATACACACATATATAATGTATGTCTATGTATACATATATGTCACTATCCATAAGATGTAACTTCCTTTTTATTATTTATTCATCATGCATGTCTATATTAAGAAAACCTTTTTATCATTTATGCATATAATGTGTATATACACTTAGAAAAATTATGAAAGTTTACATAGCCATATAGTTAAAAATTACTATTTTTGAAAAGTTTTGAAGGGCTCCGGTGAAGAAAACATGTACTATAAAATTGTTCTTTCATATTCTCAGTTTTTGATTGAATTTTTATACTAAAAATGCTTTTTTGGATTACATATGTAATTCAGAAAATAGATATTTGTACAGATCAGTCAGATTAGGTGGCTGTTTTGTGGTGGTTGAACTGCGCCCACTTGTCCTGGGCTGTTTCCTGCAGTCTCTGCCCAGGACCTCTAGTCTCTAGCTGAGCCTGTCTGTAATGTGTTTTCTACCCAGTCCGGGATGGCTCAGGGTCCTTCACTCTACTCCCATCAGATTCCACTCTCACTTCTACCTGGGAATTAACTACACTGTGTTTTAACTGCTTCTTAATAATCTGACCCAAACAGAACAGATGCAATGTACAGTCACATTTCCACATTGTTTCTGACATGTAATAGGCTCTGAAATCAATGTTTATAAAATGGATGGATACATGGAAATAGGGAAGAAAAAAGCAGGAAAGAAAGAAAAGAAGGAAGGAAAGGAGGAAAGGATGGCAGAAAGAAGGGAGAAATATACGTAAGAGAATGGTCAGATTGGAGCTTTATTGAAAACAAAAATGTCTGAGTTTTTACTCAGTCCTGTCTGTGGCAAAAAATGAGGGAGAAATGAGAATTCCAGCCATTACAGAGGTATATATCATTTGGGAACAAGTATTTTTCAACAGCCTTTGCCACATTGTTCTTAAACTTCTTTCACATATTTGATCTTCTTTCACACTTCTTTAATCTTTACA
The DNA here is from genome assembly GCA_004027835.1 of Alouatta palliata. NCBI lineage: Eukaryota > Metazoa > Chordata > Mammalia > Primates > Atelidae > Alouatta > Alouatta palliata. Next base: position 90,041 of record PVKV010003682.1, read on the forward strand.
AATTATATTTAAAAAATTAGAACATACAAGCAGGTAAAAAGTTAGCAACATCGTTTACACCAATAATTTTTTTAATGTACCAGACTAAACATAAGAAGAATTGTGTAGGATCTATTTAAAGAAAACCACAGTGATTTACTGAAGGACATGGAGAAGGAACGGAATAAAGAAAGAGACACTCCACTTTAGCAGGTGGGAGCACACAAGGTGTTAATGATCCACAGATTATATATTTGCTGCAGTTATGCCAAACTCCCCATAAAATTGCTTTCTTTTCTTCTCTATGTTTCCTTTTTTCATTCTTTTTTCCTCCCTTTGGGTTAGTCATAAGGTCATTCTTTCTGCTCCTTGAGCTCCAAGCTCTCCCCTGGCTCAAGAATTTTGCATCTGTTGTTTTGTTTATTTTTTCTTATGCTGGAATTTTCTGGATCTGCATGTGGATACTTTAACCTGTCATGCACATCTTAGCCCAATGTCACCCTGTAAGAAATCACCAAACCACCCAACTTAGAGTAACTTTTTTTTGAGACAGTGTCTCACTGTGTTGCCCAGGCCACAGTGCCTAGTGTGATCTCGGCTCGCTGCAACCTCCACCCACCAGGTTCAAGCGATTCTCCTGCCTCAGCCTCCCGAGTAGCTGGGAATACAGGTGCGTGCTGCCACATTCAGCTAATTTTTGTATTTTTAGTAGAGACGGGGTTTCACCATGTTGGCCAGGATGGTCTTGATCTCCTGACCTTATGATCCACCTGCCTTAGCCTCCCAAAGTGCTGGGATTACAGGCATGAGCCACCGCACCAGGCCAAGAGTAACTTATAAGAAATTTCTATTGTTTTGCCCTGATTTCTCTTCTTCTTCACACTTGCCAACATCTGAAAATAACTTCATTTATATATTTACATGTTTATCTATTCCCCTGCCACTAGAACGTAAGAGCCATGATAGCCGTGGCATGCTCCCATTCATTTCCACTGAATTTCTGGTCCCTATAGCAATACCAGATGCAAGAAAGACATTCCATTGATTGGTTTTACTTTTTATGACTGATCAGTTTTGCAATCTGGTCTGATAATTTTGCAGAGAAATCATTCTGGTTACAGACCCATTAGACTTATCTCTGCTATTTTTAAACATAGCCAAGCATTTATTAGACGAGTTTTAAGTGTCTACTTTGCATAGAAACCATTTCCTTATTTTCCCTGAGTATGATTCTCATCACTCCCCCTGTTTCTTTTTTTAAGTATTTCTCTCTGTTTCTCTTTTTAGACATCATTTTTTTTAAGGAGCAGTTTACAATCACAGCAAAATTGAGAAGAAGATGCAGAGATTTCCCATATACCTCCTGTCCCCACACATCCCGATCAGAATAGTGCACTTGTTACAAATGAGGAAACTACACTGACCAGAGTCTATAGTTTACATGAGAATTTACCTTTAGTGTACATTTTACAAGTTTGGATGGATATATAGTGACATGTATCTACCATTAAAGTATCATGCTGAGTTTTTTCACTGCCCTTCTACCAATTTTTAGCTTATGAGTTTAGGCAAGTTGGTTAACTTTTCTCAGCCTGAATTTCCTCCTATGTAAAATGGGGACAATGAGAGTACCAACCTCATAGATTTCTTGTGAATGATAAATGAATCAATAAAGATAACTTAAAACATTGTCGGCCATACAGGAAACATTCAACACATGTTAGTTATTATTCTACTAACTATATAACATTTATTTCTACATCTAAAACCATGTCAGAGAGGCTTTTTTATTTTATAAATAGCCAGTTTCTGAAAGGCTCTTCATCAGTCATTTGATCATAAGTAAAAAGTCACACCCTATGATTAATAGGTACAAACATAAGGCTTGATAGATGAAATAAGACCTAGTATTTTATAGATCAATAGGATGACTATAGTTTGTAGTAGTCTATTGTACATTTCAGGATAGCTAGAAGAGAATCATTCAAATGTTTTTAGCATAAAGACAATTATTTAAGGTGGTGGATATCCCAAGTACACTTATTTGATCTTTAAAAATTGTATGAATATATTAAATTTTCACATGTACACCACACTGTGTGCGTCTATTATACATCAATAAAAATTGTTAAACAACACCAACAAAGTGGCACTCCACAAGGGCTAATGTGAATGCGTTGGTGTTAAGTTTGGATTCCCAAGAGAGCTGTGCAGGTTTATGGTTTTAGTTCCAGTGACTGCATTTGCCCAGGTAATATCCATAATTTTCTCTCTTGCTTTGTAATCCAAATTTCAGAACTTGTCCTTTAAGTACTTTCCCTGCATTTGTAAAACAAACGTTCCTACAAATACATGACTGCTGACGGCATCCGTGGTGGTGAGCAGATTGCTTTTGCTCTGAAAAATAACTGTATATCTTTTCATTTAGCCAGAATTTACTGAGTGCTCACCATAGACCAGGCACTGTTATAGTCTTGTGAGAACGACATGGTAAACACAGCTGATGAGACTCCTGCTCTTTGGTAAGTGTGTAAACGGAGAACACTCTTAGAGAAGAGCGGATGTGAAAAACCTAAGTAGAAGATGGTGTGTGTTTTCAGATGGGGTTTTTTCCTTTAAAGACTCTGTAGCTCACTGTACACTAGGATTGTTTCCTCTCGAGGAGAACTTTGGGTATTTCACCCTTGATTTGAGCATTAGAGATGGATAAGCCGTCCTAAGTGTTTTGACATTTCAGTTTGATTTAAACCAATTCACATTGACAGCTTCATGCCAAAGCGTGTCAATTCTTAATCAGAAATAATATCCCCATGGACCAATGAATGTGTTTAGCATTAATGGGCAGTGGCTGCCTACAAGCTTTCTGTGGGCAACTATGGACAGAAGCAAGGCTCAAGCAGTTTCAAGGGGGAGGGGAAAGGTATTTCTGAAACAGCCACATCAAAGAGGATCCATGATAACCATACTCTATTCACTGAACATCCATGTCTCTATTCAAAGAGCATTTAAAAGCACCCACTATGCTTAACAGGTGCTTTGAGGAAACAAAGATATTGCATAGTTAAGGAACTCACAGTTGGATGGTAGAATCATACAAGGAAACAAAAGATTAGAATCAGTTTGGTTAGTTTCTTATAGCTTAGCTAATGCTGCAGGAGGCAGTTAAATGTTTTGCACAGGAAATAAAAATGGATGTTTCTGTATGCAGGGGAAATCCGTTTTTTAAATTCAGAATTTCAATTCCTTGCAAGTACTCTCCCTATCAACATATATTCAAAGGTCCTCTCCCATTGCCACAAGGTGCAGAACACATAGATTCCATGAGAGACTGCAGCCGTCCCAGGTGCATGGTGGAGACTCGGTCTGCTTAGGGAAGGTTGCTGGTGGATATCATGCTTCTCCCAGGTTCTCAAGCTGAAAACTTGTGTGCCATCCTTGACTTCTCTGTCATTCTCCAGTTCAATCAGTCACCAAGTTTTGTCAGTCTTCTCTCTTCTGTGTATTTTTCTGGTGTAGAAATATCTTTTTGGTCTACTTTTAATTGGTCTGTGGTGCAGCTTTGGCATGAGCCGCTTTAAAATGCTCTCAAGTGATTATAATACATGGCAACATTTGAGAGCCACTGGTTTGCAAATACATCAGGATTCAGATTGAGACTGTGAAAGACAAATAAAGCTGGACAGTAGTTCAAGTGGCAAGAACAGATTTCAATCAGTAACTGTTGCATGTATGTAACTGTCCAGTATGAACTGAACCCAACGTCAATTTTTAAAGAGGTGGCTTGGAACTTTAAAGGAAAATGAGGAAATAGGGAGGGGAGCACTGGGAGGTCAGTTGAGTCAGGGGAGTGAAAAATTACTAAAAGTGGAAAGGGTGGGTTGGTCCACCTCAAACCCTCTGGGTTTGTTAACTGACACTCATCGAAGTTAGACTTTTATGCTCCCACAGAAACTGGAAGGCAGGGGCCCTGTCTTCAGGCATTGGCTGGAACAAATAGCAAGTTTTTTTGGTCTTGTTTTTTTTTTTTTTTTTCCTCAGGCAGGCACTTTAAAGGGCAATAGATTCATACTAGTAGCTTTGAGCTGTTAGAAATTGTGTTTGTGTTTTTTTTTTACAGGTCTTTGTAGGCCACGGTCAAGGCTTAGTCAAGAAAAAGATTAGAGCAACCTGGCTAGAATTTGGTGAAGGAGGAAATCTAGACACTGGTGTTTTGCTAAAGCTTCTTAAATGACATGTACGGATGTCCTGCCATGGTTGAAACCACTTGTGTAACATAGCACGTATTAAACTTCAATGTATGTACACATCCCGTGGGGAATATGTGGAAATATGGATTCTGATTCAGTAATTCTGGAGTCTGAGATTTGCATCTTGACAAAGCACCCAGGTGATGGCACCGCTGTTGATTTGAGGATCACACTGTTAGCAGCAAGGGACTAGAGTCCTGCAAGAGCCTTGTAAATGGCCCATAAGTGTTCAATCCACTTCCCCTCTGATTCCAGTGGAATGCTGCAATTGTTGTGATCTTTCTAAAGCACACCTAATCATGTTACTTATCTTCTTAAAATGACTTATCAAATTTTAATGTTGTCCAGGATGAAGTTCTAAATTTCGTCTGGTGGTTTACAAGTCCCGCTAAGCTCATGCGCCTATCTAACTCATGGGTTTCGATTTCAGCTATTCCCTCCACTGACCAGTTTAGCCATTCCTGGATGCTTGCAGCTTTATAATACTATGCTATCTCTGGACCTTGGAGCTTTTCTGTACTGCTCCCTCTGCTGGAACATTCTTTCTCAAATCCTGAAAGAATTTTGTTTATTTCAGCTTAAGTATTACCTGTTCTGACATCTCTGTCTTCCTTGTTCTCCAGCCTGGGTCAAGGACACCTTCAATATGCTTCTGTAATTTTTCATATTTACCCAGCTATTATAATTTTCAATTTATATGTCTCATTCATAACTTATAGGATGTGTCTCTGTTACTCACTCTAATTTCCTAGTGCAGTATTTAATGCATGATAGATGTCAAATAAATATTAATTATATAGATGAGTGGGTACCATAAATACTCACTGAATGAATAAACTGATACCATCAAAATTTGGTAGGGAGCTACAACTTTGGTAGAAATCAATTAGGAAATATTTTGAGCAAATGCTGTAACATGAATTAAGACTTTAAACATTTATGCAGAAATGCATCACCTGACCACGTCAAAGTCAATGTGAGAGTCTCATAAGGACACTTGTTCTTTACAGAAAATGGAAAGACTCTTCCCTTCACCACGCCCACTCCATTAAGGGCTATCTCATTTCCATGTGTGAAGGAACTGGAAACTGGCCACCCTTGGGTGTCCTTTATAATTTCTTTTATATATTACATAATGCAAACTCTTTCTGTATATATTTTTTGTCTTGGCTTTAGGCATTGCCAAGACATCTTTTGATCACCTTTATAACATTTTGCATTGTGAGTTATACATCCCATTCAAGTATACATACACATACAAATAAAAGGCACATATCTGAATTTGATAGGTTCCTCATTCGATGGATGTCTAAAGTCGGTAAAATCAGTTTATGAGCTTCTACCCTTTGCCATTGAGAACATCTTCTCCAACCTCTTGCTGACCTCTGGGTTTTGTAGATAACTGTTCCCTTAGCTGGCATATCTTGGGGTAAAACATTTCACACTGCAATGGTGGTTTTCACCCAATATTGTGGGAAAATAGGTTAAGTGTGCTCCCTTTCTTTTTCCTTTCCTTCCCTTCTTCTTTCCTCCCACTTTCCTTTTGTCCTTCCTTTCTCATCCAACTGATACAGTTTTCATAAAGATATAATAAGATAATTTATGCGAAGAGGTTAGCATTGTGCCTTACGTTTATTGGGCACCTAGTAAATAAGAGCTGCTGTCGTTATTCTTGTCTTAACAATGGTCCAGTTTCTGGCCTTTCTCCTTGATTCTCTTATTCAACCACTCATAGGTAAAACTGTGGACTTCAGTGAGGGTGATTTGAAAAGTCGACTTTGAAAGGATATGAAGTGACGTAAGAATTTGATTATGCAATTTCAAAACCCACATCAAAGCTGGAAACTACAACTGCATGTGAGACAATGTTTGCTTCATCCAGAGCATGAGGCAGGGTACAAATCGGAGGCCAAGGTTCTGAGATCTGAGACCTTGAGAAAAAACATCTTTAAGAAAAACCAGTTCTGTCTTTCAGCTTTGATATAGTCAGGAACTACCAGGAGAATTGTCAGTCTTGCAATTTTTACCCTTAGGCATCTTATACAGGAAGGAACATTCAGTTGCTATAGCAGCAACTACTTTAAAATATTTTTATGCAGGTGAATATCTTTGTAAAACATGATAGCCAGGTAGCTACAAGGAAAATATCACTTGTATACTTTGATTTGTAGCTTATTTTGAGCCTCAAAAAGAATTTAGGGGTATATGTGTGTGTATTTTTTTAGTGTTCAAGGAACTCATTTGTACATATTAGAAAAGATTTATTGACCTAAAAATAATCTTTTCCTTCATTTAAAAATCTGGTTACAACTGCTGTTTAACACAGTGTAAACGTTGTTTAACACAGTTTAACGTAATGTTGAGATATTTAACACTTTATCAGAAAATAGGTTTTGTGTTAGACGATTTTGCCCAACTGTAGGTCAATGTATGTGTTCTGAGCATGTTTCCAATAGGGTGGGCAAAACTATACTATTCAGTAGGTTATGTATATTAAATGCGTTTTCAACTTACAATGGGTTTATTGAGACCTAAAGCCAGCATAGGTCAAGAGGCATCTTTATTACATACAACAAATAAACAGAGAAAGATAAAGGCATGCGAGAAGCAGTGAACCTACACGCGCAGAGAACTGGTGGATTCTCTACAGTGGGCCTGGAGAGCAAACAGTGTGCATTGAAGAATAACAGTAGAGAGGGAGTTTTCTAGTGAAAACAAACAAACACACAAAAAAACACCACCTCCGCTGCTGCGTCCGCTACCGCCAACAAGAGAAAACAGTAGACTCAGCATAGATGGTGAGATTAAAAGATTGATTTAAAAAAAAGTGAGTCAAATAACGTTTAATTAATAGCATCAAGGCAAATAATACTAGAATAAAAGAAAGATAGCTAGAATTAAAAAAATAAATTTAAAAGAGAAAGTAAAATCTCACACGTGCTGGTTTTCAGCAGTGGACCGAATACGGGATAGCAGGATGCCTTGACCGCGATGCTAGCAGTGGCGCTAGTCACAGAGCGGGAAGCAGTAGCAGCAGCAAAGGGAAGATGACGCTATGATTTTCGTATCCACAGACTTCATTCTTGCTTCTCTTCCTTCCTGCTTCCCTCCTTCCCTTCTCTACACATTGATTTTTCACAATTTGTCTCAAATGTTTGTCCAAGTCGTATACACACGTGATGACACATCAAATAACACAGAAGAGTCTCCCTCAGTAATAGCTCCAGGAAACCAACATAGAACCTATAGAAAAGCAAACATGACCTTAAGAAGCCAAAGTATCAAAGGCTGTTTATTGCTTTGCACCTTTTACAGTTACTTTTTATTTTTTATTTTCCAGATGGAGTTTTGCTTTTGTTGCCCACGCTGGAGTGCAATGGCACGATCTTGGCTCACTGCAACCTCAGTCTCGGGTTCAAGCAATTCTCCTTCCTTAGGTTCCCTTATGGGTGAGATTACAGGCACCTGCCACCACTCCAGGCTAATTTTTGTATTTTTAGTAGAGATGGGTTTTCACCGTGTTGGTTAGGCTGATCTCAAACTCCTGACCTCAGGTGATCCACCCACCTCAACCTCCCAACCTGCTGGGATTGCAGGCGTGAGCCACAGCGCCCAGCATCTTTTACAGTTAGTTTACAAACAACACTTAGAATTTATGAATGCAGTGACGGAACAAAGTGTAGCTATATAAGTTAATGTGCAACTGAAAAAATAAAGGGAGAATGGAAGCAGAGGAACTGATGAGTCTTTTGTTTTAAATTTAAAAAGTCCTGCTAAAAATCTTCATTTCATATTGTGGAAAACCAAGAGATACAATCAAAAGTGAGTGGAACAGAAACAGAGGCATAGGTCTATTACTTAGTATTACAAAGGAGACCATTTGAAGAACCGGAAAAGTATATGAATGTTAACCTGGAGAAGGAAGAGAAGGGAGAAAGCAGAAGTGAGAAGAGCTTAGGCATCATATTGTGGAGTTGTTATTTGTGGTCTACAAATGATACATCAGGAAATGGAGTTATTAGCATGCCACTTAATGTCAGGAGGAAAATTATCAGAAGAGCCAAAAGCAATACTAAGAATGAATGCCACTGTGTAACCAAACTTGGTAGTGTTTAGTGGGGTGTGCAAAAGAGTTTTGCTTCCTTATTAAAATTAGTTTATGTGGTTTTCTTGCTGTTGTTCGATTTGTTAGGTGCATATAGGACTTAAAACAGTCTTAAGAATAAGTTACAAAAATATGTAAGGATTTTAGAAGGAAAGTAGGGAGGGAGGAAATGAGGGAGGGAGGGATGAATGGAGGGAGGGAGGAAACATGGAAGGAAGGAAGGAAGGAAGGAAGGAGGGAGGGAGGGAGGGAAGGAAGGGAAGTCTGTGGAACACTATCATTGCTATTATCACCTCCACCACCACTTTCACCACCCCTGCTACTACCCAAGATTTATTGAGTGCTCTCTGTGTACCAAACAGCCTGCTAAATGTTTTGCATGTATCATCTAATGCAGCAGTCCCCAAAGTTTTTGGCACCAGGGAACAGTTTCATGGAAGACAATTTTTACACAGACAAAGGTTAGGGGAAGGGATGGTTCCAGATTGAAACTGTTCTGCCTCAGATCATCAGTCATCAGTTAGATTCTCATAAAAAGCATCCAACCTAGATCCCTCACAAAGGCAGTTCATAATAGGGTTTGTGCTCCTATGAAAATTGAATGATGCTGCTGATCTAACAGGAGGAAGAGCTCAGGTGATAATGCTGGCTTGTTCACCACTCACTTCCTGCTGTACAGCCCGGTTCCTAACAGACCAGGGACCAGTACTGGTCTACTGCCTGTGTCCTGGGGACCCCTGGTCCAAGGTAATGCCTTTTATTTTTAGTTTCCAAGAAACAAGAAGTCATAAATTCTCGCTAATAACTCTCCCAAAGCTAATCTCTTTCTTGCTTTTTATATCTTTTTTTTTTTTTTTGAGACAGAGTCTCACTCCGTCACCAGGCGCTAGGCTGGAGTGCAGTGGCGGGACCTCGGCTCACTGCAACCTCCGCCGCCTGGGTTCAAGCAATTCTCCTGCCTCAGCCTCCCGAGTAGCTGGGACTACAGGCGCGCACCACCACGCCCAGCTAATTTTTTTGTATTTTTAGTAGAGACGGGGTTTCACACCATGTTGGCCGGGATGGTCCCGATCTCTTGACTTCGTGATCCGCCCGCCTCGGCCTCCCAAAGTGCTGGGATTACAGGCGTGAGCCACCGCGCCCGGCCGCTTTTTATATCTTGTTTGAGACATATTGGTCAACTGCACATTTTCTATGAGATATTTGGCTATACTTGGATGCAGGGTATTTAGAAAGAAAATGTTTAATAGCAGCACAATATTCATCTTCAATATTTGGAGAGCTGACTTGCGAAAAATAGTTTTTTTTTCTCAAATGTTAGGGAGCATGCTATTTGTGTAAACTGTGATCTGTAGGTCTGATATGGAGAGGGCCCTTTTAGAACGCACTTCACTTGATTCTGAACCAAATGGTGCAGGCATGGTGCATGGAGAAACATTAGTGGCGAAGGTAGTTTTTGCTAAGCTCTAGGGTCCCTTCTACTGGCAAGAGCTTCTGACCTTCACAGATTGATGCCTTTCTCAGGCAATAACTTGGAAATGCTAGATAGATAATACTTTTTTGCAATGTGAATAGAAACCATTCTTATAATCAATAAAATAAATTCAATTCAAGCTATTTTACTTTGTTTCCATCTCATAGGTATTATTTGTAGCAGCTTCTTAAGCACACACACACAAATCCCAAGTTTAAAAAGGCAATCAAAATACAAATGCAAATATAAAAATGCACTATACCAGTTTGTTTAAAAAAGCAAAGCAAGCAAACAAATAAAACCTGTTTCTCTCTGAAAGATTGGTTTTCCAATAAGAAGTAAAATAAATTATTTCATCAAATGCTTCTTTTTACTCTTAGAAACACATATTCCCAGAATCCCCAAAGATACTAGATACATAGAACAATGTTTCTATTTGCTGAGTTAATGTATTTCCCTTGGGTTTTTTTTTTTTATTGCAATCTGACGAAATTAAAAAAGAAAAAGTATTATTCTATTTTTGGGAATTTCATAAAATATCACATACTTCATAAGACTTAAACTTCCAAAATTTGAAGTAATAACCAATGAAATAAACACTACAGAAAAAACAAACTTTATTTCTGCCTATTTTGTGCCCTAACAGCTTTGATTCTGTAATTTTTCCCTTAATTATTAAGCAGCTTCTTATCTAGATTTGTGTGGAAGAAAAGAATCTGCAACTAATACTAAATATTGAATACGTTTCCAAAAGAACGTTTGGTATTTATTATTAATAACATCCATGTTCATTAACCTTGGAATTACAACAATGTAGTTACCTGCCTTATTTGGCAAACTGCTGAGTCCATGAAGAAAACAGTTTGTTCATCATTTTAGTTTCAGCTTTAGGAACTCACAGTGACACCAAGTCAGTAATAACCCAAGTGATTGGTGAACCAAGTAGTGTTTTGCCCTCATGGATCTAGTTAAAGGAAAATAAGAAGGTGGAAAATAATATATTTTAAAAAATTTATTCAAGTGTTAGCATGTTTTCAGTTGCATGAATGAATTTTTGAAACTTTATTCTGAAGACTATAAAAATGAGTATAAACAAATTAGATATCTAATATTTCATTAAATGTTATTTTCTTATTACCATGTATTTAAACCTCAAACTATCAATATTGAAAACAATTTTGGGGGACTCATACTTAGATTAAATCTCTGCCAAAATATATCTCCTAGAGTTCCTTTTATTTCCTTCCTTCCTTTCTTCTCTCCCTCCCTCCCTCCATCCTTCCCTCCCTAAATTATAAAAATTCAAGCCTGCTTGATGAGGACAGCTCAGTGAATTTAGATGTTCATTGTTAGAGGTATTATGATAGACATTAAATTTATTCTCCTTTTAAATCACCCAATGTTATTTTTTTCATTCTCTTGATTTCACTTACTTCCTGAGATACTCACTTTTGTTTTTCAATATTCTCATATGGAATTCTCTATATGGAATTATAATTCTCATATAGAATTATTTCTGGCTAGATCCTTTTCCAGAAAAAAAAAGTTTCCAAAAATAAAAACCCCAGAAATATCCAATGCTTATATCGACTTTGCATTTCAACTGTGTCATTTTCACAACTGAAGAATAATATAATTGAAGAAAATATGTCAACAGACAAGGCTAAAGTGTTTCTTAAATGGCAAAAGATACTGATTTGCATGCTCCCAGAGGGAGGTACACACTTGCCAAATCCTCCAGATTTTCCTACAGAGACATTCAATGGCTGATAAAAATACCAAATCAAAAGGTAAATTCAACGAGGTATGAGATATTTGCTTTTGTCATTCCCCTGACCTCCTATTCCCCGCCACATCTATCCACCCTTCTCTAAATGTTCCGCATGTTCTGAGCACATTGCTATCTTATCACTGGAAGTAAATGACTGGTCCACGGGAACTCAGCACATTTCTGAGGTTTCCATGTAAAACAATTTCTCAGAAATAGTGTTCTTAACAGGTCCAATTTTCAGATCTCTATAGCCCTTATCCACACACATATTTATTTTACATTATTTGCATTATTTATATATACATAGATATGTACACAGAGGAAGATGAAGGGAGGGAGAGCGGAAAATAGAGGAAGAGAAAATTCTTTATGTAGGCTTATAATTTAGTTATCTACCTAGGTGTAGATATTAATTTGTAAATCATATGCATGTGGTATCACTGGCAAATACACATACAGGGCAAGGATCATTTTCAATGACCACAGATATCAAAGTATTCTTGATAATGTAAGTAATTGGATATCTGACTTTACATTTGATTTTATAAGCTTATTACTTATTTTACTAATAAAGAATTTGTAGTAGGAATAGGAGGAAGAAAATCAACTTTTACTATTTTCTTATTCATGTTCACATTTTATGCTTGCATTTGAAGTATTTTCTTCAATCAATGATGTTTTTGAAGGACATTTTTTTTCAATTTATTTGTTCAATTGGTGAAGATTAGAGTTGCAGACATCATGATTCTTTTCTGATATCTGGTTCCCCTCTACTTCTAGGTATGTCTGAGGATTTATGTGTTACTTTGGGGTTAGGTGCTGTTACATGACTATTTCTAGCTTGACCTGTTGCCTCTGAGCCAGAGCATTAAAATGTTGGTGCTAAAACCTCTTGTTCTTTTTTCTAATGTTGTGAGCAGTGACTTTCCAAAGTGGAGAGCATAACTAGAAGTTGCGATAATTTCTTTTTATTATGCAAAAGCTAATCTTTACAGTGTCTTAGAACCACCATGTCATCTTCACAGAACAAATCCAATAAGTGCTACAGGGTTATGAACATGACTGGATTTCCTATGGATAACAGTAGAAGGCACCACATTCTGTGATCTGCTTCACCTGTGCCCAATCCCACAGATGAATGGTCACAATCACCAAAGTTAAATTTATCTATTGATTGGTTTATTTATTCCTATTTTATAGAAGCTAAATCAAAGAATCAGGACCTCTAACATTATTCTGCAGTTTAATAAACAAAGTATGGTATTCAACAGTTAGAAAGATCATAAAATCTTTGCATTTTAACAGATTCATAAACCATAACATTAAAAGGGGCTGAGTGCAGTGGCTCATACCTGTAACCCCAGCACTTTGGGAAGCAAAGGCTGGCGGATTACCTGAGGTCAGAAGTTTGAGACCAGCATGGCCAACATGGCGAAATCCTGTCTCTACTAAAAACAAAAATTATCTGGGTGTGGTGCTGTGCGCTTGCAATACCAGCTACTTGCTGAGGCAGGAGAATCACTTGAACCCAGAAGGCAGAGGTTGCAGTGAGCCAAGATTGATTCATTGCACTCCAGTCTGGGCCACAGAAACAAAACTCTGTTTAAAAACAAACAAACAAAAAAAATTTAAAATATATAAATTATTCCAGGGAATATTCACAAATCAGTATTAAAACATAGATATGGCCTCTCCAATTTTGGAAGAAAAAATTTGTCTTGAGAAGCATATGCCAAATGAAAGGACTCATTTCAGTGATTTTAAAGAAAACTTTGAATTTCAGTTTGAGTGTGTTGACCTTTAGCTTAAGACCACCATTTCTTGTAGGAAAGTGATTTTCAGAGGTTCCTCAACAGGTCCCAAATGGCAGAATTCAGTACCTTGATTTTGAGACAAGAATAGCAGCATATACTGAGAATGTGGTCAGTGTCTAAGAAGGGATTTAAAAAACTGTGTTAAAAGGCAATTTTCTAACAGAGTCAAATGTAACCATTACGGACAGATATTCAAATGGCTTATAATCATCCAACTATACATACAGTGCATTAGATGAGAATTTATTTTATCTACTAAATGCTAGGTGCTGGTTTGCAAAGACAAACAGGACATTATTCTGGAAGGGCTCATAAACTGTTGGAGATGAACAGAAAATTTATCTATGGAAGTCTGAAGAATGAAGCATGGCAACAGAAATAGCTTTGGGAGGTGGGGAGGGATATGGAGAAGCCTTTTTAGAGGCAACGACTGCTGCTTTGGGAATGGTTGGCCCGAAACATCAAAGAGGAGTGCATTCTAAGAGGATAGAATTAAACATGAAAACACCAAGAGAACACAGGCCATTCAGACATTTACAGAAGCTTTGCCTCATTTACTACACATTCATTTTATTCATTAATTCAACAAACATTTATGGATACTGTATGTCAGGTACCATGTTACAAATTTAGATTATAACTCTGAATGAGGGAAACATCATCCTACCCCGAAGGAGTTAACAATCTAATAGAAGAGATTTTTTTTTTATTTTTTTAAATAAAAAAGGTCCCCATAGTGTGATAAAGTGCTAGAAAGGTTAGGTAGACACCACTCTAGTGATGAAAAAGGGGAACTTAACCTGGATTTGTGGGGTCTGGGAAAGAAGTGACTTCTAAGCTGTTATCTGAGGACAGAAAGAATTTATTAAAGACCAAGAAGTAAAAGAACATTTGAGGTAGAGGGAATACCAAGGAAAAAGATCTTCAGGTCTGCAGGAAAGTGTGTTACCTTGAAAACCAGGGTTATTTCAGTGTGGCTGGAGAAAGGATTTGAAACAGGGATAACAAGCACTGAGTTAGAGGGGCAAGACTATTATTGGGACCTGTGTGCCTCCACATTTCCTGCCTATGGCTCTGAAGTGAGAGACGGTGAAGCTAAAATACACAAAGATATAGAAAGAAAAAATAATTAGAGAGTCATGGCAGTGTTTACGTTCCTCATTCTAGCCATACACGAAGTCCACAGGCATCCCTGTTCTATTACATTTGTTATTTAAATATTCCCTGAATTTCACCCGTCTAGTTGGCCTAAATAGGTAGAGTTGACGTAAGCTCACTAGCAGGGAAGAATACTAAAAACTGTTCTCATCTAGCGCTCTTTATTCCCTTTCTCAAGTCTAATATTTTATTATAATTTCTTGCTATATTTTTTCTTCCCAGCTACAGTATAAACAGAGGGGGACCGTGTGTCACCATCCCTGTTTCTCGAATACGTGGAAGCTGCAGTGGAAGACTCAATAAAGCATATCACCCTGCCAACCTGTGAGTCAGAAGGCCCCATTTCTAGACTGACTGCCTGTTACTAGCTGTTCGGCCTCTGTCATGCTTCTGTAGGAATCTGTGCTTTGGTTTCATGTCTATGATAAACTTATTAAATTAGATGCTCTCTAAGATCCTTGAGTTCTACATTTGCATAAGTCTGTGATTCCACATAATTAGGCTATACAGCTTCAGCGAGGTTCAGAATGAGTATTGCTTTCATATCCTTTCAAGGCACTTAGCTTAGAGGTTTTTAATATTGGAATCCTAGCTCTGCTCAATCTCCACCAATCTTTATTTATTTGTTTCTTATTTTCTGAGAGGGAGTCTGGCTCTGTTGCCCAGGCTGGAGTGCAGTGGCGTGATCTCAGCTCACTGCAATCTCTGCCTCCTGAGTTCAAGTGATTCTCGTGCCTCAGCCTCGAGAGTAACTAGGATTACAGGCGCTGCCATCACGCCTGGCTAATTCTTTTTGTGTTTTTCGTAGAGAGGGGGCTTCATTAAGTTAGACAGTCTTGAACTTCTCTCTTCAAGTGATCCATCCTCCTCAGCCTCCCAAAATGCTGGGATTACAGGCATGAGCCACCATGCCTGGCCAATCTCCATCAATCTTAGCTTTCTCTTCAGTAGTGTGACATATATGAATTCCCATTTTGTAGAGTTATTTTGAAGATTAAATGGCATACAAAAAATGTCAAATACATTGCCTAGCATTTAGGTGCTAGAAATGTGAGCTCTCCTCCCTAGCCCACAGAAACATCAATCAATGTTCGTTGATCGTTTAGCTTTAGGTATTAGTCTAAAGCAGAAGGAGATGATAAAGTTAGGCAGAAACTCTAACTTCACTTCCCTGAGAGGAGAAAACAGGAAGGGTTTAAATTTTTGTATTCAGAGGCCTCTTAGTTCCAAGTTTTTATTATCTATTTAACAAAGCAAATGTATTGATTCTCTATTCTGAGTCACTGCATTGTATTTTCTAGTCTTAAAGAAGTCAGCCCAACACACCGAAAATGGAAATGAACCCAGTTTGAGACCAAATTAACTGGAACTCAAACAGGGAAATATAACCTGATGAATACCTATGAGCTTACCGGGGTGTCGAGAAAGAGTTTGAAATTGATTGTCTTGATTGTCATAGAAATGAGAACAGTGTATATAAGAACATTTTCTTCCCAGGTTCCTGTCACATCCACTTCACCAACCAATTCTTTCTCCTTGGTCAAATGTAAGTGCTTTTCCACAGTCATTTCCTCTGTCCACTGGGACATGAAATTATCAGCCACATGTAAATACCTTCAATATCAGAGCTAAAGTGATACATGCCTGAGAAGAGGTGATGGACATATCTCCACAGGAATTCAGAGATGAAGACAGTATCTGCAGCAAGCCCTTCTGTTTTTTCTCTATACTATTCCCCAAGCCCTAGCTGCTTAGGGTTTGGCAACATATACTTTCTCAAGAGTTGGCGTGTAAGTTTCAGCAAGGTGAGTGAACGATCAGTAAATAACGCTGTATATCTTAAGGGAAATTGCCTTTATAACTTGTCACATTTTACAAGTGTTTGATGTAGTTAAAGAAGTTGGAACTGCAAATGTCCTTCTCTGGTAAGGAGAAGTATTTCTATAAGGCAAACATTTTCTGAATTGGATAGCTGCACACATGCCATGGCATCTCTCATTTTCAGTGAATCAGTTTTTAAAGGAACTTGCTTTTTCAGCTGCTCTGTATTGGACACTCAAAGGATTAAAAAAAAATAGCTTAAATTGAAGTAGTTTTTGGCAGGCCTGTAACATGCACTGTAAATGCATGGCTTTAGAATTTTGTGAGTCAAAGACCAAATGGAGTAGTTACTTGGTCTCTGTTATGGACTGAATTATGTCTCTACACTATTCATACGTTGAAGCCTTAACCCCAAATGCAATGGTATTTGGAGATGGGGCCCTTGGGAGATGATTAGGTTTAGATGAGTTCATAAGGGCGAGACCCTCAGGGCAGGATTAGTGCCCTTATTAGAAGAGAAAGCAAAGAGTTGGCACTCCCTCTCTCTGCTTAGTGAGGACACAGAGAGAAGATGCCCATTTGCAAGAGAGAAAGAGTGCCCCTTCCAGATCCCAACTATGCTGGCACCCTGATCTTAGACTTCTAGTCTCCAGAACAGTGAGAAAATAAATATCTGTTGTTTAAGCTCTTCAGTGTGAAGTATTTTGTTATGGTTCCCAAGCAGACAAATATAGTCCTAACTTTCCTTCATGTATATATGTTAAGTTTCACATATGGAAGACAAGTATGGAACTCTGTGGTTGAGTTACATTCTAGGAAGATTCATGGCAAATAGGGTCATTTTTGTCTGAACAAATGCTGGCTCTATGTATCATGGAGGAAATGGATGGGAGAAGTGCATGCTTTCCCCATGGTGGGAGTAAGACGGTTTTACTTAAGAGTGGCCTTCAGCCAATCCTGAGAAACTGCGGCCCAGGATACAGCAGGATTCCACTGAAAGATGATGCTGGTTTCTTGTTTCTAACAGCTCATGGACAGATCTAGGAATTTGTCTCTCTCCTGCCACTACCAAATTCAGCCTGTAAGCTAAAACAAATGAGAGAGAAACAAACAAATAGATACTGACTGAGGTCTATTCAGTACCTGTGCTGTTCCTGGCATCCTGATATAGGATTTCTGCAGATTATCTTAAATAATTACAATACTCTGTCAACCTAAATACTTTTCCCCCTCTGCCAATTTAGAGCTGGTTAAAGTGAAGCTTCCAGGGAGAGGCTGATTGAATGTCTCAGTATCACGTGGTAAGTAAAGAGGGGGCTGAGACTTCAATCCAGGGGCATCTCATGTATGTGTCATCTCTGACTTCTCTCAGTTGCAAAGACAGTCTCACAATCATTTTCCCTAAAGGAGTAAGAAGAATCTTTCATCCACTGAAAGGATCTACTCTAGCCACAGCACTGAAGGAAGACTCTGAACCTGAGAGTGGAGCAAAAATTTCAACTCTCAGCTTGAGCCGTTGTCTCTGGTCCATGATGAAAAAGAAAGGTGCTCCAATAACAACTACCTAGAGGCAGTGCAGTCAGGATTTTCTGCTTAATGGAATATCCTCCCTTTTCTTCTGTATCCTTGGAAATGACTGGAAGCACAAAGTTATAATAAGTTTAATTATCAAAAAATATTTTATGTGCTCAATCCAAATATTGAGTGGGCAGATGATATGCTGATTCTCAGATATTTAAAGTAGGAAATGACAGTTTCACAGGAAGAAATTGTGCAATTTCTCATTAGAGTAAGGGATTTTTAACATATCTCAGTAATTGATGAATACAGATGACTCAATCAATACAGTTAATGAGTCTTATTTAAAGGTATGCGCAGGGTCCTGGGTTCAGGAATCAGAGAATACATGTTCTTCACACAGAGTATTTACAATAATGAACTGTGTTCTATATACTGCAAAGCAAATCTTACTAAATTTCAGAAACTTGAAA
Source organism: Alouatta palliata (assembly GCA_004027835.1). Classification (NCBI taxonomy): domain Eukaryota; kingdom Metazoa; phylum Chordata; class Mammalia; order Primates; family Atelidae; genus Alouatta; species Alouatta palliata. The sequence goes on from PVKV010003682.1 coordinate 108,401, forward strand.
ATATTCAGACCAGGTTGCATTGACTACAAAGAGATTGACTTAGATATCAGTTATCTCATTCATTTAGAAAATTTTTTGAATAGTTTCTGTATAATTAATACAAAAATATTTTAAATATTTGATATTCTTTATTTATTTTATTGAGATGGAGTATCGCTCTGTCACCCAGGCTGGAATGCAGTGGCACAATCTCAGCTCACTGCAACCTCCACCCCCTGGTTTCAAATGATTCTCCTGCCTCAGCCTCCTGAGTAGCTGGGATTACAGACACGTGCCACCACGCTGACTGATTTTTGTATTTTTGGTAGAGATGGGGTTTCACCATGCTGGCCAGACTGGTCTTGAACTCCTGACCTCAGGTGATCCACCTGCCTCAGCCTCCCCAAGTGCTAGGATTACAGGTATGAGCCACCATGCCTGGCCTTGATATTCTTTAGAACTAAAAAATAAAGAAAATACTACACATTCAAACTTGTGGCTATATTGAGAATTACATAGAGAGAAATACGTACCATTAAAAGAAAAAAACCCTGAGGATCAATGAGCTAAATGTTCAACTAAAGAAGTTAGGGAAAGACGTACAGAATAAAACCAAAGAAAAGAGAAATAAAAAATTAATAGAAAGAGGAGAAGGTAACAAAATAGGAATAATATACAATATTTAATAAATAAAGTCGAAAGTTCTTTCTTTGAAGTAACTAATAAAAGCACACAACTTTGGCAATAAGCAATCCAGAAAAAATGAAGAAAAAAGAA
>PVKV010003682.1:109256-140161 GCA_004027835.1 Alouatta palliata
GCCACACTGTCTTCCACAATGGTTGAACTAATTTACACTCCCACCAACAGTGTAAGAGTGTTCCTATTTCTCCACATCCTCTCCAGCATCTGTTGTCTCCAGATTTTTTAATGATCGCCATTCTAACTGGCGTGAGGTGGTATCTCAATGTAGTTTTGATTTGCATTTCTCTAATGACCAGTGATGATGAGCATTTTTCCATATGTTTGTTGGCTTCATGTATGTCTTCTTTTGTAAAGTGTTAGCAAACTGACACAAGAACAGAAAATCAAACACCGCATATTTTCACTCACAGGTGGGTGTTGAACAATGAGAACACATGGACACAGGGCACAGGGAGGGGAGCATCTCACACAGGGTCGTTTGGAGGGAGAAAAGGGAGGGACAGCGGGGGGTGGGGAGTTGGGGAGGGATAGCATGGGGAGAAATACCAGATATAGGTGATGGGGAGGAAGGCAGCAAATCACACTGCCATGTGTGTACCTATGTAACAATCTTGCATGTTCTTCACATGTACCCCCAAACCTAAAATGCAATAAAAAGTATATATATTAAAAAAAAAAAGAAAAAGAAAAAAGAAATATATCTAATATAAATAAAGGGGTCTTCATTAGAAATAGATTCAAGGTTTAAATAATACAAATATATCTAATTATTTTGCATTATGTGTTTTTTTATTTTCTTGATTTACTTATTAAAGGCAAAAATCTATCAAATAGCTAAATGGAATAAGCATTGTTTGTTATCTAATGCCTTAAGCAGAGTCAAGAAACACTATTTGAAAATGAGGCCTTTATTATTGGTACTGAAGGGTCGGGTAATTCCATAGGAGAATGCTTAGGAAGCTGGCAAGGGAAGGGGAGTAAAAGTGTGTGTGTGTGTGTGTGCGCGTGTGTTTCCAGAGCATACATTTTTACTAAACCTCTGTGTTTCTAAACCTCTTGGTCTAGATTTTGCCCACCACCACCCTTTCTTGCCAATGTGTTGATCAAGGTCACTATTGGCTTTCTAATTGTCCGTTCAATATTTTATTTTCTGTTTTTGATCTTTTGATTTTTGTGTGGCATTTGCCACTTTTGACTTTCCACTCTTCCTGCACTTCCTTCTTTAGGAATCCTTGTTATTTTTCTTGAATTTCAAAACATCAGACTCAACATGTCCTAGTACTCTCCTTTCAACTGTCCTCCTTCTCTGAGGCTTTTATACACCTTTGACAAGGCAGTAACATTCTCTGAATCATCTGCTACAAACTTCCAGTGTCCTACAATAGATCTTTCTTCATCACTCAACATGTCCTTTTCGTTGAAAAGAAATTCCCATATTTGTCTCCTCTGTTACCACTGCTTTTACCTTTGTTCCAGCTCCATTGACTCATATTTTTAATGCACCCCTTTGAGTATTTTCAGTATGTTTATGCTCCTGGTGAGGGGGAATCCCCCAAGTTCCCAAAAGTTTATTTTTCACTCTGAAGATTGCTTCATGATCCTCTCTCAGCTTTCACTTTCCCTTCCCCATGCTGCCATTTTATGTGACTTTAAGCCTCGCCTTATTCTCATCTCTTGTCTCTTCTTGCTATTATGGGGAGTTGTACATTCTGCCTCCATTGCATTTGACTGAATAAAGCAACTTCCAATCCAAGCGCTGATGGGAAGATGGCTTCTCTCAAAACTACAGGAGACTTCCATTCTCCATTGGATTTTCTTGTTGGCCAGTTCTTCCGACTGGTGATTTTCTTTCATTTGGAACTTCCTTGAAATTTCATGTTTAGTAACTCTTTCACTCTTGGGAAGTAAAGGTCAAAGTCTTTCCAGTGAACTACAAGGTTTCACCTGATTTAGCCCCATTTAGCTTCTTGAGCCCACTTAACATTCTGCTCTTCTGCTTACTCAGCCTGGCATACTGTCCTCCTCACTATTCTTCAGACTCAGCAGGCATAAACCACTAAGGGTGTTTGAATGAACTTGTCCCTCTCCTTGGATGTTCTTCCCCAGTTGTCTGCAGGAATCACTTCTTTCTAGAGTCTTTGGGCAAATGTCCCTTTCACAAGGCATCCTACCTGATTATCCAACTCACCACTCCATGCCTACTGTTTTAAAATATAGTGTATTAAATATAGCATAGAGTATATTAATATGCTTCCTGTCCGTTCTACTAAAATATAGCAAAAAATTTGACAGAATGGACAACAGATTAGAAATTGATTGGCATTTTCTATTGAAAATATAGTTTGTTACTCATAGTTCCCAGAGCATCCACCAATGGAAGCCCATGTAGGGAAGCACTAGGGCCAGTCACAAGGTAGAAGGAGTGAGGGGAACTAAGGGCAAGAGCCTTTATTCTGGATTTTCCGGGAAGGAATGGACAACAGGGAAAGCAGACTTTAGATTGGCAATTTGAATAAGTTCAGTAGTCTCTGGGACATAGGAGTTGTCTCTAGTGGCCTGGCACCTGGCCCTAGGGTGATTAAGGTGGAGGTGTAGTATCCCAGAGAATGACAGCCTGAAAAGGAAGGTGATTAAGGGTGTGGACTCTTGGTTGAGTGGCTTATATTTGAAAAGCACACACTCAGGAGGAGAGGTAGGGGACAATCAGGGAGGCAGGAGTCTCAGGCTAGGCAACTGAGGCGTATCATTGGGTTGTCTAGAACAAGGTGTTTCCAGCATATGCATGTGGGACAGACAGTAACGCACCAGGTTTACAGAAGCTAGTAACATGGTTAATATATTCCAACTTCTAATTCCCATTTCTTTTTTCCATAATTTTTTTTTTTTTGAGACAGGTGTTTGCTCTGTTGCCCAGGCTGGGGTGCAATGGCACAATCTCCTCTGACTGCAACCTCCACTTTCCAGGCTGAAACAATTCTCCTGTCTCAGCCTCCCTAATAGCTGAAACTATAGGCACATGCCACCACGCCCAACTAATTTTTGTACTTTTAGTAGAGATGGGGTTTTGTCACATTTCTCAGGCTGGTCTTGAACTCCTGAGCTCTGGTTTTCCGCCTGCCTCAGTCTCCCAGAGTGCTGGGATTACAGGCATGAGCCACCATGCCCGGCCTCCACATTTTATCACCTTCTAACTTACCATACCATTTACCCGTTATGTTTATTGTTTATGACCTGACTCTTCTCTTTAGAGTATAAACTTCAAGGATAAGGAACTTAATTTATATTTTATTAACTGATATCCAAGAACCTAGAATAATATGTAGCATGTGTATGTGCTCAGTGACTGTTTATGGAATAAACACCTTTGGCTCTACAAGCTGTAAATGTTGACATTAATACCCCACATCACACCCAAGATTCTGAGATGTTATAACGCGGCTGAAGATCTGGCCCCTGATTGTTAATGGAGTTGGACAGGACAGTCTGGACTCTGGAAACAAAACCCCACTGCTTAAGAGGTCTTATTCTCATTTCATTTAATTTTCAATTTGTTTTTCTGTTGAAGACTACCTGGATGGAATAATATAGCTTCTATAACTCAAGGTCTCTCCAGCTGGCTTCTTTGTTAATAAATAACAAGTTTCTTCACCTGTCATCTTTAGGTTATTGTGAATTCAAGTCCAGAGGTGGTGTGTCTGTGCACACACATAATGTATATGCACATGTGTATCACAGGTAAAAGCAGAAGAGGAGGAACGTTTGTATATATTTCTGCAGACAGGACAGAGAATAGAGGACTCAGAATGATATACATGGAAGCTTTCTAGGCCTTCTTTTCTAGTGAATCTCAATGTCTTTTTACATATTTTACAGAGTGATTACCATGGTAACTATTTTGAAAAGTCAAAAACATTGTTATATTCTCCACTTAGAGCTTTTAAAAAGGGGGCATCCCAGATACTTAACTTCCAAATCTTTTCTTTCTAATAACACACCATATTTACTTTCCATACAATAAAAAATAGACATTTGTGCTGTTAATGTAATAATTGTGTACAGTCCATGTCAGCTTGGCTTTATCACTCACACAGTGTTGTGGCTGGCTTTCAAAGGAAAAATGCCAAATTTGATATCTCAATAAAATGATTATCTCCTGAATACATTTTCTGAATTTAACCATATTTCTTATTTTATGCTTAAAAATTCTTTCACATCTATGATAGAATAAGAATAATATTTCAAATAGCTCATGTGGTAGGAATTATACTTCTGACAAATGTTGTCAAAACACTATGGAGATTAAATCTATGTTAGAGTTTTTTTCTACCACCTACTTTCTTAAAAAAATTGAGAACTACACACTGAGACAAAAATTATGAAAACATACTTGGTATGCTTGGAACTAGAAGCTCTATCTTTTGTTGTTAAAATATACTACAAAGATCGAGTGTCTGGAGAACTGAAATCCATTTTGGGTTTTTACTGCCATGCATAATATGTTAAGATACAACAATTGCCAGTTGGATCTCTTCCTATGCTGTCTACATTCACACAATATGTCTTCTGCTAGGCGTGATAATGAATGACAAAAAAATTATACCAGTTGGTGTCAATGTTGTTTTCATAGCAATGGTCACTTAGATAAAACTGCAGGACTTTACTGATTTTTCCCTTATAAATTCTGTTATTTTGACACTCTGACTTGTACTACAAGTTATTTCTGGCTTAAAAATGAAGCCAGGTTTTCTGGAACTTCCAAGTATTCATCTTGTTATCTTTAGGCCTTTTTCATTTCTGAGGGAAAACTAAGTATGAAATAATAAATAGCAGGGTTGTGTGACCTGAAAAAGCATATTCTGAAGACCACAGGAAACTCTGTAAATCATTGCCTTGCCTCATCAAGAAATTACACATACATGCAGTAGAAAGCAATTTTGGATCCTGATTCCCAAATGCCTTTCATCTTGTATTCTGTTTCAGAACTTACTACTTAATAGGCAGAATATGTGATATTTAGTGAAAACTTCCCTGAACATGAATTTTCATCCAACTAAAATCAAAAAGCTTTCCAAGATAAGCAATTGATAAAGTTTAACTGTCTAAAATTATTTCATGTGTAGAATGGACATATGGGCTACAAGAGTACATCTGGTGGTTGGAAATTGAGCATGTACATGCATTGGCCTAAAGTTGTGCTAAAATTCTTCACCTTCTTGCTCAAATTCCAATTCCTACAAGAAACCTTTCCAAATCATAGACAGCTTTAAATTAATGTTTCTACATCAACTCTTAGCACTTCTAAAACACTTCATTCGTATCTTTAGTATTGTACCTATCACAACTTGCTTTACATTGATTATTTGTGCACACATGACACTCAGCAGATAACAAGTTAATTCAACAGGTTAACTGAACACCAATCACATGCTAGTCCCACTCACTGCTGGACGTCAATAAGTGAACTTTGTAAAGTCTATGGCTTAGTCTTACTGAATGGTATATTCCTCTTTCTTTCTAGAACTGTGTGTTTGTTGATTTTGATAAAATATGAGCCTTCGTCTTTAAAGAATGATACTATTGTACCTGTTTCTTGAGTAAATGCAAGCAGCAAACCTAATGTCAAGAACCAAATGACTTGATGGAAAGGTAGTGGGCCGAGACTCACTGTCTCAAATACCAGGGATAAAGCAAGTGGGGAGACAGAATGATGGAGCAGGTGGGTTTAGCTGGGGAGACAGGAGGAAGTGGAGGAAACAATATAGTCATCATAACAGAAACCACCACATATATTCAGGTAAGGACTGTGCTATGTGCTTCTTATAAACCATCTCACTTATTCCTGCCAACAATTTCCAAGGTGGGCATTATTATTATTTCCCTTTCATAAATGAGGAATCTTGTAGGTACTAATATCAGCTGCCTGTCTGAGTTCCGTTCCTAATTTGTTATTTCTCTCAGAAACTTGATTTGGTTCAGATAGTCACCTCTTCCCAAAACAGACCAAATACCTACAGAACAGGAAAGTGATGCTTTTAGCTCTAAGAGAGGCCCTAATTGGTTTAATAGTAACTCCATACCTTGCCAATGATTTGTTCAGGAACTCAGGTCTAAAATGTTCAGTTCATGGCACTGCCTGGTTCTAGAATTTGTTGAGAAATCGGCATGTAACCCAATTCATGCTGAAGGTTTGCTTGAAGGCTCCCAGGAAAGAAGATTTTCCTTTACTTGGAAGCAAATCTTTCATTTCTTCCCAATTTAACAGTGATCAGATATGAAGCCAGAAGTTGCTATAGACATTTTGCCTTCATGACACAACTAGGAAGGATTTCCAGTTAGAGGAGCCAATGTATTTGCTTTCTGTAAATGTCAATCTGAATCAGGTTTTTGTTTGTTTGTTTGTTTTGATTTGTTAGTCAATCTGAATCAGATTTTTTTTTTTTTTTTTTGCTTGGATTTGTTAGTTACTGCTGAAAGCAACCTGAATGACACAAACTTGAAGCATGCAAGAGGACCAAATGACTTCCAAAGTCACACATACTGCTGGTCAAGAGTGAGCTTTAAACTCAAGTTCCTATGACCAGAGGTCAGTGCTCTAAACACATTCCTGCATGACCTGCTGTGGCAGCCTGGAGAAATTCTACGTAAATCTTCTGAGAGTGCATCTGTATTTTTGATGTGCCAGATTGGGCTTCCTAAACAGGCTTCTGTTTCTGTCACTTTTACTGACAATTTCTTCCCACTGTTGTGGTTCTTTTATTGGGGCTCTGACCCAATATTTTCACAGCCAAGTTCCACCTCTCTCCCACAGTCACTGGAGACACTTTCTTAAACTCTTGGCTAGTAGCTGCAAGGCTGCTCCAATTCAGATGTATCTCTGAGGAATCACAATTCACCCATCTGTGAAGTCATCTCTCTTTAGACCACCCCTCTATCCATGTGTACTCAGCAGCTCAATCTCCTAAGAAATACTGTAGCAGTCCTGACCTGATTAAGAGTTCGTTTTGTCTCACAATACTGATTTGCGCTGCTACTCTCCTTTCTCCTAGTCCTAAACATATTAGATTCCAGGATATTTCTCTCTTGCCAGCCCTGCCTTTCAGAACCCATGCTTTGCAATTGAAGTGGGACGTGGCTAGGACACTGTGTTGGTTATGGTCAAAGATGGGACATGTATATTCCATTATCATACAAGGCAAGATAAGAATTATAATAGACATCTAAAAAATGCAGTTGGTGTAAAAAGTGGATTAATCCAAACTTTATCTAAGAAAGAAGAAAAGACAAAAAGAACGAGAGAGAGAAGTTTATACAATTGATGAGAGTATCATGTCTTATTTTTAAATAGCATCTGAGAACCCACAATAGTCAATGTTTTTCCTCTGCCCTGCCTTGTAATTCTGCCCCTTAAAGGTTTGTGCTGGCTTCTTTTAAGATTTGAAAACTTGCTTGGCGAATTTGAAAAATGGAGACACAAATTGCTGGCGTATTGAATTGCTCCAAGGACATAATGAAGTTATCTTGGCAGATGAATCAAATGATAGTTGTTAAGCAAAAAAATCAGGAAAATAATTTAATGTTTATACAGTGTTGCCAACAGTCACATCTTTTAAGATTTCAAAGGAGCAGCTAGCTGCCCAGAAATCTTGATTAATGTATGTTGACACCCCAGAAAAGAGTGGTCATTCAATTACTTCCATACTATATCAGCTGAACAAGGAGATTAAAAGCATATGGTTGGAAAATGCCCCCAAGTTCACGAGGCCTTTGACTGTTTCTAAAATATTTGATATTAATATCCTTTTCAAGTTGGTCTCAGAGAATTTCCTTTCAACCAGGAAAACTAAAGGTAAGATTAGCTCAAGTTAGAAGTCAATTCAGATCAAATACACAGATTTATATGTATTCATCTAGTCCCTTATTCAGCCAGTTTTCACAAACCCTGAAAATATTTATTAGGCACCTACTTTGTGATAGACTCTGTATGAGGTTCCAAGCTTATCAAAACTAATGTGTAAAGAAGCTCTTTTAAGAAACTCACAATAAGCTGGGCATGATGGCTCATGCCTGTAATCCCAGCACTTTGGTAGGCCAAGGTGGGAGGATCACCTGAGCCCAGGAATTTGAGACCAGCCCTGGCGACATAGCAAGACCCCGTATCTGTAAAAACTTTTAAAAAATTACAGATGCTGGCAAGATTGCAGAGAAAAGGGAACATTTAGACACTGTTGATGCTAGTGTGAATTATTTCAACCATTGTGGAAAACAGTGTGGCAATTCCTCAAAGAGCTAAACAAAGAACTGCCATTCTACTCAGTATTCCCATTACTGGGTATGTACCCAAAGGAATGTAAATTATTCTGCCATAAAGACACATGCATGCATACATTCATTGCAGCAACATTCACAATAACAAAGACGTGGAATCAACCTAAATGCCCATCAACGGCAAACTGGATAAAGAAAATGTGGTATATACACATCATGGAATGCTGCATAAAAAAGAATGAAATCATGACCTTTGCAGGGACATGGAGGGAGCTGGAGGTCATTATCGTTAGCAAACAAATTCATGTTTGCTGCATGTTTTCACTTATAAGTTGGAGCTAAATGATGAGAACACATGAACACAAAGAGGGAAACAGTGGATACTCAGACCTAATTGAGGGAGGAGGGTAGGGGATGGGAGGGGACAGAAAAAATATCTGTTGGATACTAGGCTTAGTATCTGTACAACACACCCCCATGATACGAGTTTACTTATATAACAAACCTGCACGTGTACCCCTGAACCAAAAATAAAAGTTAAAACAAATGAAATAAAAACAATGAAAAGGAGTCATATTTTTGGAAGCAAAAATAAAAATAAAATAAATAATAAATAAATAATTAGCTGGGCATGGTGGCTCATGCCTGTAGTCCTAGTTACTCAGGAGGCTAAGATAGGAGGATACTTGAACTTGAGAGTTTAAGATTGCACCATAGCTGCACCAAACACTCCAGCTTGGATGATAGAGATTCTGTCTCAGAAACAAACAAATAAACAAACAGACAAACAAAAACACTTCACAATGTAGTGAGTTGTGGGAAAAGGGATTAGGATCCTGTAAATACTACTCATTGCAATGCAGTATGGTTGATACATGCTCAATCAGAGACTTAAAAGATGATGTGGAGGTAAAGATGAGTTAAACCCTCCAGGAGGAAGACACCACTGAACCAACAGGTAGGCAGAGACAAAAAGAGAGAGTCTGTGTCCACCATCCTGGTAAAAAGAGAGAAAATGATAGGAGAGAAGAAAGAGGTATGGAGGCATGAAGCAGCTTGTAGGACCTTTATGATATAGGCTCAGAAGGACTTAGAGGGAGAGAGAGTCTATGAGGCTGGAAAGATCTATCTGGCTGGATCAGAAAGGGATGTGGATTAAGACATTTTGATTTTATACTCTAAGTGACGCTAGTCCTGAAGACTTTGTTTTCCAGGTGCTTTAGGAAATTTACTTGGCAGTAGAAGACAGGATGGGGAGGAGAAGAACAATATGTATTCATAACAACCAGTGTGAGCATGTGATGCTTTCTAACCAGATACCTTCTTCAGGTCACTTTTTCCCCGTTCCCTGGCCAACACTACACAGCCAGTGAACCAAATAGTCTGAGTGAACTGTAGCAAGTAATTTAATTTCTGAGTCTGTTTCCTTCATTGAGAATGAGCAATGGATTTTTCCATTTCTTACAATTTATTTAGGAGGGAAAGGATTTACAATATGAGGGAATTAAATTCAACTAATATCTATGGCAGACCCACTACATTCTTATTATTCTGCTGTTTTAATAAAAGAATTTAGCCCTTGTATTCATTATAAGAAGCAAATAAGATGATGTCTATGGAATAGTTTTATGCATGAATATGCAGGGATATTTATATAGAAATATGCTATTTTTTTCTGGGTAGAATTATAGTATCAAGAAAAGAAAAGTGAGTAAAAATGGTGGCTAGAGATTATCTAGATCAATCTCAACTTTTTAATTAGTGTTGAGATTGATCCAGACAATCTCTAGCCACCATTTTCAGAGATATTAAAATATATGAGATATTAATTATACCTTAACTCATTCCAAAATAAATCACATTACATAAACATGAAGAAATTAAGTCCTGAGAGAAGACGGTCTCAGGGAAACATAGTTTTCTGGTCAGAGAGGGATATTAGAACTGCCCCTCCTTAGCCAAGCCCACTATTTTCTCTTTTAGATGAAACTTATATGATAATGTATTTTAAGAAAATAATTGGAATCTACCCTTAGAAACCAAGCAGTTAGTTCTTGTTTTTTTTTCATTTTCTGATTCAGAACATTTGGTGTATATGCATGTCTGGGTGTGTCTCCTACACACACACACACACACACGCACACACACACACAATAGTATCTCATACTGACGTTCCAATTGGCTCTTGTACCTCCAACACTGTAGGTAAATTCAACTACCCCTAATTAAAAACACTCTTGGTATATGGAATAATAAGGGCAAGAATTCATTGAAAAATTGCAATGAGTCACAGCTTTAACAACTATGAATTAAAGATGAATCGTTACCATTCCACAGATGAAGAGACTGAGGCACAGAGAGGGTCACGTGCTGGTTTAAATTTACATAGCCATTTAGTGATAAAGCTCAGGTTTAAATCCAGGTAGTCTGACTCTAGACACCTTCTTCCATTCTAATCTAAGGAAAACAAATCTGATCTAAAGAAAACGCCAACACATGAAACTCAGCCAAGATGTTGATAATTCTGGAGATAAATTCCATAATCTCACTCAGAGCTTTCCCTGGTGACCCTCACAATGTTGAGATCCTACAGGGAACTGCATAGGAATGTCTGGGCCAGAAATAGGTGGGCAAAGTGAGTTTCTTTGCCTCTCCTAAGTTCACAGTAGACCTTCAGGCTGGAGCAGGCATGGCTGAAGAGTGATGCAAAGAGCAAATTCCACCTCCTCCTTTTTTTCCTTGACTATTTTGTTTCCTCCCCACTCAAGCCTTATGTGCCCAAAGATTGGGTCTCTCAGACACACTGTCAGACAGAAAAAAAAAGGCACAAAAAACAGCTTGGAGTGTGGCAGGGAAAAGAAAAATAAAAAAGCATTGGAAATGTTTAGCTAAAGTAAGAATCATGCTCGACTAGAATGAGGGAATTTTGCAGGAGATAAAAGCACATATGGGGATGTAAGATTCTGTGATAAGCACAGATCTTTCTTTTGTGTGTCTGAGGGGAGGGAGCAGAGAGCTAAATTTCTTTTCTGTGTGTTATCCATCCATATTTCTTCATTCCATTTAAAGGGAAGTTGATCACAAGAACAAGTAACAGAGAAACAAAGGCTCAAGATGTCTTTTGTAAATGGAGGCTTGTCAGAACTCCGGGCATTCCGGATCCTCTAATTTGATAAGAAATCATCACTAGAGTCGTTCTCTAATAAGTGCACAGAGAAGGATTTCATATTTAGTAGAAACCTGTATTAGATCAATTTAATTTAAAGCTAAAGAATCACATGTATCCCTGTAATGTCATGGAAATTCAGCCTCTAACTGTGTAGTATGCCACACTCCTGACATTTTTGTAACAACAACAAAAAATGTGTATACAATTCTTCAAAGAGTCATTTTTGTGTCAGTTATTCATTCATTTGAAATATCTTTTATATTTTCTTGAAAAATAATGAATGTTCTTCTTTGTGCCTCCACCAGCTGTTTTGTCTAATCAGCTTTCTCGGACAAGCGGACAGAAAACATTTGTTGAATAGCTCTTCATAAAAGCTGTCAGGAGTGGTTGAGAATGCTTTTCTTTCTTACTTTATGCAACCGTGGAAGAAATTAGATATGCATGTCATACTGAGGGCATCTCATTTTGAGACTAAGCCAGTGCTTTTGAAACAATACTAATTTTCCAATTAGAGTCTGCGTAGACCATGGAGATCCTTATGAATGAAAATCAAGCATGGATTGCATTCAGACGAATTCCGTGAAGCAGGATTAAGAATACACAGGCTGGAGGAAATTGCCTCCGGCTGTAGTCTTTTATAAATGGGTAGAGCCAGAATTAACAATCATCTCACCAAATTTCTCACTTTATAAAGAGAGGTGTTGAGACAGAGAGAAGAAAATGTTTTTCCTATTGTTGACAGAGGCTCCCAGCAGTGACCATGCTCATTCCCAGGGAGATCTGTGTTTGGATTTTTATATATTCTTCCATTTTACAGTTGATGCTAATGTTTCATTTAATCCAGTATTTATTGATTTACGACGACACCACATTTATATGATGTTTTGTTTTTGCAGTCACAATGGGGTTGTTTATTAGCTTGTCATTCGTTTCAAATGTATTTTCTTGCCACTTTACAAAATGGATTCATCAGAAAATTGGAGAATTGGAGGATGCAGAAGTTTACTTTTATAGTATTTGTATTTTCCTGATTGAACCAGAGACAGGAATATTGCACTGAAATTGTATCACTTTTCTTTCCCAGAATATGTCAAAATGACCATGTTTTGTATGTACTTATAAACAATTCTGGAACCAAAAGGTCACTTTAAGAATTCTCTGAGTGCCCACTCACAACATTTTACACTTAAGAAATTTAGACAGATTATTTAAATCAGGTATCACAAACTCAAATATTTCCATAATACAGGCAGGAATCCTGGCATGACAATAGGACCAAGCTACTTCCATTTCACCAAACAGCCTATTTCATATACCATTTCAAAAACTGAGTGGTCCAAGTACAGCACTAGAAGGCAGTATCCACAAAAGTCTTCCCAATTTTGACCTGGCTTAAATTTAGTGTCTGGTACATAAACCTCTCTACTTGGAAGCAAGGATGAGGATCTTGCTCTTATGAATCCCAGTGCCAGGGTTTTCTGCTCCACTGTATGGATTTCTCTGTCTTCTAACTTACATGGCTACTCCTTTATTTGAATCCATCACCTGTGCTGGTGAGGACAAATTCCATTGAAAAGTTTTCATTGGCAGCAGCAGTCAGGCAATAATAAAAAGTATTTGGAGGAATTTTCTTGATTTTTCATCTCAAGTGTGTGTGTGTGTGTGTGTGTGTGTGTGTGCATGCATGTGTATGTGCATGTGTGTGTATGTGCATGTATGTCTGTATGAGAGAGTATGTTATGTGTATGAATATAAATGTGTGTGTACATGTATCTTGGTGTGCATGTGTATCTGCATGTGTGGACATGCACACACACGTATGTATGTGTGTGTCTGTGTGTGTGGGTTGGCAGCTTGGCGCTGGATTTTTCTGGATTTTTCTCTTCGTTACCTGCTCAATTGTGTGAGCACATGTTTATTTGCTGCCATATTTTCTATGTCCATGTGCTTTGGAATGGTTCTTTTTCTAATCCATTCTGGCACATTTTCCCTATTTATCATAACTTGCCTAAATCAAGAGTTAAATGGCTGCTCTTACAGGCTTTCTTCAATGCTATGGATTGGCCAAGATTATTTGCAGAAGAGGCAGATTCTAGAAATTAATAAAAGCATCTGCCATTTTCACCATTGACTTCTCAATTTCTGCAACCTTCTTTAGTAGACAGTGATGATTTTTGGACTGCTTATTTTGTGCTGTTTTTGCCAAATAGGAAAGGGTTGCATTTGAGGTAATTTGATGGCTTTCACCCTAATTGTAGTGAAAGCTACTTTAATTGTAGAGAAAGCTACTTTAATTGTAGAGAACCAGGACGTACTAAAGACTCATATAATTTTTTTTTTCTTGACTAGAAAAGCTTTTCTAGCAGTTACTTGTCCCAGAAGCCAGTCTCTAATCTTCAACTCTTTCTGGAGAAAGCATCAAAACCAAAGAGAAAAGTGTTTCCACACTGGGCACTTGCAGACGGAATTTGTGAGACCTTGAAACACAAATAAAGGGAGACAAAAACAGCTTCATCTCTGCAGAAATTCACCATATTCTTGTAAGGTTCTATTGGTCCATTAGTGGTTGAAGTGAAATCTATATGCGTATGCTGTAATATTTAACTTAACTGCTTAGTAAAATCATGTAACAGTTTTTTTTTAATGGCTTTAAACAAATAATCTTTATTCAAAGCCCAGTCAGGAAATGTCCCAGTTATAGAAACTACCAGGCTACATAGGCTGTATCAAAAATACCTTAAGTGACCAAGAGATGTATTAGTGCCTAGACCAAAATGGACAATCCTTGGGTGTAGACATCTACCAGCATCATGCCTCACCTACTTGGTAGGAAAGAATGGAAGGAGAAGATGTTTTGCAAATGCACTGTGTTACATTCACATAATACGTTTCCCACAGTGAATTCACATTTTCAGACACTCAGCTGTTACTGCCTTTACTTATACTGAGGATCAACAATAACTTGTATTTCTATAGTGTTTCACCCATTACACAGCTCTTGCATATACTTTATAATGGCCTTTCTTACTAACCATCTTGCAGGTGGAGTCATCCCCACCTTACAAATGAAAAAGAAACTAAGAATTTATGAAAATGGAAGTTGAAAACAAAGATTTATCCATGGTGGCTGAGGATCCTGAGGTCAAGAGTGTGCAACAGTCATCATAATTTATTGAAAAATCAAAGCTTGTTAGTGGCGGAGTTAGAACAATATCACTGGTATTCTGATTCCAAAACCAGTGTCAATTCTGTGACTCATCCAATAAATCTTCATTGAATACTTGTCACATGACAGTCAGTATCCTTGTTGCTGAGGCTACAAAGGTAAATAAGACATGGTTCTTGTTTTCAAGGATCTCAAATTCAGGGCACGAGACAGTGAAATATGCAATCAATTACAAAATACAGTGTGGTGAGAGCTGAGAGAAATCCAAGTATAAGAAACCACAGGAACTGGGCACAGATATGGGCAGTAGTGATCATTTTTGGAAGGAATCACTTTTGTTCAAGTTCTGAAGAACCTGTTGGTATTTTATAAATAAAGTAAGATTCTTAAAGACACTTGGAACAGTAGGGAGTTACTGTGCAAGGACCCAGAGACAGGAATGCAAACGAGAAACAGAATAACTGAACATGTCAACCTTGGCGACCTGGATGAAATTCAATCTTATTAGACTGTAGTGGCAGGAGACCAGGCTGGAGATATTAGCAGGGGGCCTTGTTAGCTGGACCTCCTCTCTGTTCAGCACATTTGGTTACATATCTGAACACATAAGTCAGATTGTGCCCTGTTTCTAATCAGAAAAACCCTGCTGTTCTTGGTATCTGAATGCAGTCAGACCTGGTAATGGGTCTTGCTTTGACCTCTGGTCTTTGAGGAAGAGAAGTAGGATCTTGAAGACTGTCCAGGGAGTCACTGGCTTTCACTTACAGAGAATCAAGTCTGCAATTAGTGAGGCCTGGGCACTTTGTATTGAGTTTGGCAAAGCAAAAATCCCTCTGCTGACAGGGGAATAGGTCTTCAGAAGGTGTTAGATCATCAGTTGCTTGCCAAGATTCTTTAAGCACCAGATACTGGAAGGTTAAACAGACCATCAGAGTACCTGGTAATTCAATATTTGGTACAGACATGCTAGTCTACTTCTAGGCTTGTTTTACTGAGACAATCCTGTTTTATGAGAGGGATACACTTTCTAATATTTCTGTGATTTGACTTAAAATTCATGTTTGTTAATCTCAGCTAGACTCAATCAAATGGGACAAGTAATCTGGCTCATAAAATGCAAACTCAAGCAGTATACGTTACTTTAAATTGGCTATCTCCAGGTTCCCAAGAATTCCACATATAGCTGAAGAAACTACCTTTCATGATTACAGAGTTCGTACTAAAGTGAAACCCTGTGTTAGAATATTTAAGACATATTAATTGATACAATTCTGTAGGGTAGTTTCCTGATTCACCATGAAAGATGAATGACACAGACAATTTGATGGGGTAAATTATTTATTTCAGGGAATATTTTTACCAAAGATCAGGGAGACTTCCTTCTTGTCAGGACATAAATAGTTAATAGTTTCCTTACAAATGGTTGTGAGTAAGCACTTTAATTATTTATGTCAGGTGTCAGATAAAAGTATACCTTAAATAAATTTCATTTGTCTTCTATTTAAGATAATGGTAAATAAAATAAAAATTTTGCCTGCATTGTTTTCTCAGTCATTTTCTGGTGAGGTTCTCTTTTGGAATTGCTTAAATGGTGTTATGGGTTGAATTGTGCCCTCCAAAAAGGTATGTTGAAATCTTAACCTCTGGATCCTCAGAATGTGACTTTATTTGGAAATGAGGTTGTTACAGATGTAATTAGTTAAGATTAAGTCATGCTGGAGTAGAATGAGTTCCTAATACAATATTACTGACGTCTTTTTAAGAAGAGGAGAGGGAGATACACAAGAAGGTCACGTAAAGGTAGAGAGGTAGAGAACTGAGTGGCTCATCTACAAGCCAAAGAATACCAAGGATTGCTGACTGTCTCCAGAAGCCAGGAGAGAAGCGGGAAACAGATTCACTCAGAGCCCACAGAGGAAACCAACCATGCTGGTACCTTGACTTTGGAATGACAGCCTCCAGAATATGTTGTGTAAGGCTTGTGCTACTTTTTTATGGAAGCCCTAGAAACTAAAACAAGTGATGTAAGCAGAAATGGAAACTCTTCGCTTCCCCACTCTCCAACTTAGGACGTAAGAGAGAATGTGATCATGAGCTCCATGCTTATAACTTGGTTCCTGTTTTTGTTGAAATGAATTGCCTCCTGCTTGACAGGAAGGACATCCAATTAAGAATTATCTTTTCCCATTGGAGCATTTCTATTCCTTTACAGAAATGTCACAAAATAAAAAGCTCTCAAATATTCTCATGATTCTTAGTATAAGGCATGCTGGCTGTAGCACATCCTTTATTGTCCTTCTTGATTATAATACTTATGCATTAGCTTTTGGGACACTGACACTCTAGGTCTTCTCTACCATGCTATGCTCACGACAGTTTAGCTACCATGCTATCCTCATGACAATTTAGCAACACTGTATATTCGCAGATGAGGAAAAAAATAATCCCAGGACAAGCAGCCAGGACTGCAGCCTCCTGGGGTGGGATGTCCAGAGGTTCATGGCACATTCTCTTCCTGAGTCTTCCCACTGATTGAGAACAGATGGGCACTAAACTCTAGGAGGCTTGGAAAAATCTTTGTATTTGACCATTTTCCAACGCAGAATGAGAGAAGGCAGTCAATGTTAGTTTGATTTGGCAATAGCACCAGACTAATAAAATAATGACAGCTGGTAGATCCTTATAAGATTCAAGGGTACCCGTCTTTGGTACTATTATCCCAGCAGCTCAGAGCCCACCAGTTGCATGTATTAATTTGGATTCTAATATGTGTCAAGTTTTCCCTGGGTGTTAGGTTAATTTAATTTCCAGATATGTAACTGTTCCTTGGATTAACTTGTTACATGACACCAGATAAAACTTTTCCATTTCAGTTTAATTTAGATTATGAAAATCTAAAACTGAAATAAACCTTCATTCACCACAGCTTGGTAATATTTATTTATCATGAAACAGCAAATATCACACAATTCTCCCTAGGTACAAACTTGTCCTTCAGCCAGTGAGATGGTTTGAGTACTGGCTTCTCCAAAACCATGGATAACATAGCCCTCACATGGCACTTAAGGTAACATTTGTTGGTTTAATTAATTTGTGACACCAAATTTATTGACTTGAGGTTAGATTGGTCCAGGCTTTCCATGCTGTGAAAGTGGTGTTTTAATATGGCACCTACTCTCCTTTAGAGCAAAACCAGCTGCCAGAAGAGCCCTAACTGAGCTATAAATAAGAAACTAAAATAGACACTAAAACAGGATTATTCAGACATGTTGGGTAATTAAGACAAGATGGTCTTGACTTTGCTTTTGCAGGTAGACAGTTTATCCACAAAACAAGGGAAATCAAAGTAGAATGACTTCCTTTAGGTACCGTGAACCCAGGCGAGATGGTTATGGGGTAGTCTGAAGTATTGACAATCAGATGTGGTTTTCTTAAGTTTGGAAACATTTGAGAACTATAACCAAAGGGTATATTTTTCAATACAGTCTGAGGCTATTTCTCAATTTAGTTTGAGGCTAAAGCTGCTTGCGTTAATTAATTTATAATTTTAGAGTTTTTGATTTTTGAGCTTTATAGATGTATTCGTTCTCCTGATTAAGTGATCTTTGTGTTTTTTACATCTAGCTTGGAATATTGAGGTTAAGGAAAGAGTGTCATTGAGTAGTTGTGGTGCTGCCTTCATGTGTCATATGAGAGGAAATTTGGAAATCAAAAAGCATTAGGCCAGGTGTGCTGCCTCATGCCTGTAATCCCAGCACTTTGGGAGGCTGAGGCTGGTGGATCACCTGAAGTCTGGAGTTCAAGACCAGCCTGGCCAACATGGTGAAACTCCATCCCTACTAAAACTACAAAAATTAGCCAGGTATGGCGGTGGGCACCTGTAATCCCAGCTACTACAGAGGCTGAGGCAGGAGAATTGCTTGAACCTAGGAGGCGGAGATTGCAGTGAACTGAAATAGCACCACTGCACTGCAGACTGGGTGATAAAATAAGACTCCATCTCAAACAAAACAGAATAGACAAAAATCATCAATTTAAATCCAACTGTGCTATTTAATATGTATGTGACCTTGAGAGAGACACCTAACCTCTGTGTGAGGGTTTTCTTTTTTCTTCATGTGCAAGAAGTTTGCTAGAATAAAATCTTGGAGAGCTGGAATCCAAGTTCCTAGTGCCTGGGGTAAGCAGTAATAAACAGAAACAAGAGTATACAGCACTGTACTTCTTTACAGGTAAGAACCATGAAACCTATCTTCCATTGAAGAGAAGGGCAGACTCCAGAAAGTGTCCATATAGGGACCTAATAAAAGTAAAATATTTTGGGGCTTATAAAACAACCTTCTTTAAGATGCAACATTTATTCTCTAAAAAAGCAAGGGGCTATGATGATATAGCAAAGAGAGTATTCTTTCACATATTTTCAGTAGACCAGAGTCTATGTATGATTCTCACTGTTGTCTATATATACCGTTTCCCTGTCTTGTACACCACTGCATTTTCATGAGATCAGTCATGCCCCATGAGTTTCTGCTGCTTCTCATTGTCTTCCCAAGTTTGCTTTCCTTTAACCGGCCAGTATGTGTTAGAGTTCCTTAGGACTGGGCCTGATCCTTATTCTCACCCTGTAGGAAACGTCACACACAACCACAGTTTTAATCATCACCTGATGTCAAAAACTCCCAAATAAAAATCCCCAAGTCCTAACCTTTCCTTAGAGTTTCAGATCTGTGAAATCAAGTGTCTGTTTCACATTTCCACTTGGATATAACAAAGTCACTTCAAATTCAACACGTCTAAAAGCACATGCCTGGTTGCCATCTGCAAACCTGGATTTTTTCCAGGTGTTCTAGTTTAATCAGTGATACTGCTTTCCATCAGACTGCATAAAGAAAACATTGGAGTTCACCCTTGAAGCCTTTCTACCCACCTTGAATTCACCAACTTCTCTATATTTCCACCATTATTTTCCTATCCAAGCTAGTGCTGTGTCTTGCTTAAACTACAGTAACAATAAGTATCCATTCTTCTCCTTTCCAATCCAATTTATACTTTGCAGCCAAACTGATCATTTTAATGTGTGAATCAGAATAGTAACTTACCTTTTTACTTCCTGTAGGTGTATGTGCCTGTGTGCACACAAACATGTGTGAGCTTGTACACACATGTATTTAAGAACTCTTATTTCACTGTTAGGATGAAATACCAATTTTGAATATATGGTTTATAATGTTTAACAGTCAAATGGTGAGCAGAAAACAGATGACACTCTCAAGTGAATAATTAAGAAGAGCTTAATAACCAGACTGTTTTAAAAAATGTGGGTTGGGTTAAGAGAAAGCAGCAAAGGATGTAAAGAGCCTGTGGTTAGCAACAGTAGGGAGCTATCACCTCCCAGCAGTAAAGAGGCAAAGAAAGAGAATATTACTGGAAAGGAAAGAGAGGGAGAAAGAGAGAGAATGAGAGAGAGACAGACAGAGAGAAAGTGCGAGCAGAGGACCATCATACATGACCTGCCTTAAATAGACAGGCACAACCACTGCTAACACAGGGCACAGCAAAGAAAGAGGTGGAGGCATACATTATTCCCTCTCTCTCATTTCAACATCCAGTTTCCGGACAGTGTCTCCCATTAGCTAAGGCACCAAACCTGGAAACTGTAGGGCAGTGAAGCCGTTGATGGAGTTCTTAAAGTTCCCCTTGGTGGAGAAGAAAGTAAGACAGATCTGGAGGACCACATACAGCATGGAGATTTTCAGCCCTATGATCTACTAGTCAGGTTCCTGCCTCATCTCCTGCCTCATGGTATGCCATATCTCTTCCTAATACTCCTGTTCCATCCACATGGGTTTTCTTCATTCAGTTACTCAAGTTTTGCATACGCTGCTCTCTCCACCTGGAAATGCCCCTTTGTCCCACATTTTTCTTGGATAACATTTTGTCACTTTCTTACATATTAGTTTCATTATCATTCCCACATAGAACCATTTCCCATACTCCCAGGCCCTTATTATACACTCCATCATTATCATTCAACTTTCTTACTAGTATTGTTACAGGAAGAGTCCCAATCCAGACCCCAAGAGAGGGTTCTTGGATCTCACGAAAAAATAATTCAGGGTGAGTCCACAGTGCAGAGCAAAAGCAAGTTTATTAAAAAGGTAAAGTGGTGAAAGTACAACTACTCCATAGATAGAGTAGAGCATTACCAAAAGTAAGAAGAAATGTGTCCACCCTAGGTACAATGCTCATTTATATATAGTATTTAAAAAGATCATGGGGAGATGTGCCCTGTTACATGGTTTGTGAGAAAGGATTACTTTTCTTAATTACTATGTTTTGCAAGAATAGATATTGTTATCTTTAAAGCACAATTTGGAATGCTTCTGTTCTCAACATATAGGGATAGCAGGACACTTCTAAGTCTGAGTCTGTTTAGTAAACATTATGCATCTGTCCCCTTAACTGTAAACATCTAGAGGCTAGGAATACCCAACTTTCTGGGAATATTGCCCAGCAAATCCCAGTCTCATTTTTCTAGCCCTCATTCAAAATGGAGTTACTCTGGTTCAAACACCTTTAACAGTACTTGTTAGAGGTTTAAATTTATATGTATTTCCCTGAATTTTTATTAATGAACACCATCCCCTGTGATACTCCCCAGTGATGTAGCTTCCTTGCATCTAACACAATGCATGGCACATGACAGCTGTGTGTGCAATATTTGTCAAGTGAATGAACGCATTTATTATTCAACTATAGTATGTAAGTGAAAAGGGAAAAAAAACATTTTGAATGGATGAAGCCCACATCTTTATTATAGATATCTAACATTTGGGAGGACAGAGAACACTCTTTAAATAGTACATATTAATTCAGACATTGAATATTACGACTTAATGAATGCAATATGTAGACAGGAAATAAGAACTTAATTTTCAGAGGAAGAGTGGATAGAACTAGATAAAGACTTTTCGTAATGCAAAAACTGTTACAGGACACTTAAAAATCATAGCTCTCTCTGGTTTAGAGTTTCTGATAGGAAATCAGCCACATAAATGCAGTTGCTAGATTTTTTCCCACAAGTACTTTCTTTGATTTTTATTTGTCCAAATATGCATACTTCTTTTGCTAAAGAAAATCTTCAAAGGCAAAAGTAGTGACTTTCTGTCTGAATCTGAAGTGAGGATATTTGTCTCAAGCATTTTTAGACACCAAACGGAAGAACATCTTCAGTGAGGGTTCATGAGAAATTCATCTTCTTCTGAGTCTCAGAGGGAACATGAGACCTGGCATGATTTCTTTTTCATTGTATTTCTTGGTAGAATGGATAAAGCTGAGATGCGAGCAAAAGAGTACTTCAAGTGTTCAGGTATCAGGCACTTAAGTTATAAGGATTATTTTTGAGAATACTGAGTTGTGCAGAGGATTATATTACTGAAATATGAATCTATCATCTGCCACTTGTGGTTCAGATTCCACCTGGGTGGGAAATATATACAGTATGTTTCGCTAGCTGTTGTATTTTAAAGAGTGTGTGTAAAACATATTGGAGATCTGTATCCAAATCCCTGAAGCTGCATACCACCCTCCTAATGGGTAGTTTTTAAAATATCAGTATGAATTTATTTTATTCCATATATGCTTATATGGAATAAAATTTTTTTAGCCCAATGGGTTAGTGAGCAGCATAATAATTAGGAGTCATTGGAAAGACATTGACTCTGACCAGACAAGATTAAGAATCTTAAGTTTTCATCTTTCAATTTTTATTTAGTATTTTATTTCATAAACTTATGTGAGTAATTGGCTTTCAAAATAAATCACATAAAATAAAAGGAGTTTTTCCTGTGTTATTGGTGTGCAAATCAAAATGCCAAATGACACATTATTATATTATTAGAGAACCAATATTTATTAAATATTCTGTGTCTGCTATAGTTTTGGACACTGTATTATTTAGCTCATGGTGCAATATAACTGTATGACAAATTATCCCAACACCAAGTGGCTTGAAATAGTCATTTATTCCCATGGATCTGCTGGTCAGTTATGGTGGTTCTGCTGATCTAGGCTGGGCTGTACTGGGCAGCTCTACTTCAAGCTGGAGATCAGTGAGGTGATAAGTGCAACTTGCATCCTTATAGCTCTCCTTTTCCTTCCTTTACCTCCTTACCTCCCTCCTCTTTAACTCAACTAGTAAGCTGGTTGAAGTAAGCTTTTCTCATGACAATGGTAGGAGTGCAAGAAAGCAAAGATAAATACACAAGATCTCTTAGGATCTAGGTTCAGAACTGGCATATCTGTCATGTTTACCCAAATGTCACTTGACCAAAGCCAACTATAGACAAGCCCACAGTCCACCTACAGAGAAATACACTCTACTCATATTGAGGACATGGCAAAGTTGTAGATAGGTGAAGGGGATGAGAGACTGGGGCCAATTATTCCATCTACCACAGGGTACTTTAAATTCTTTACCTTACTTAATTCTCACAGTACCCTGTGGCATAAGTACTATTATACTACTTGGCTTGAATATGTCCCTCCAAAATTCATGTTGAAGCTTAATCTGTAATGCAATAATATTAAGAGGCTGGGCCCTTAAGAGGTGATTAGGTCATGACTCCTTCTTCATGAATGGGATTAAGGCCTTTATAAAAGAAGCTTCATACAGCATTCAACATGGGCTTTTTTTTCTTCTTCTTTTCTGTGCCTTTCTTTTTTCTTCTTTTCTGTGCCTTTCTCCATGTGAAGAATCAGCTTTGTACCCTCCAGAAGATGCAGCAAGTGCCATCTTGGAAGCAAAGAAAAGCCTTCATCAGACACCACATCTGTCAGTTACTTGGAGTTCCCAGCCTCTAGAACTATGAGGAATGAAGTTCATTTCTTTATAAAAAATTACCCAGTCTCCAGTATTGTACGATAGCAGCATAAATGGACTAAAACATGCATAATTGAGAGATAAGATAACCAAGGCTCATGAGTTTGAGTAGCTGTCTTTGGTTCACAAATCAACTAAATAGTAAATGTGAGATTCAGCATCAGGTCTCTGACTTCACAGCCCATGCTTTCTTTATTAGAGCATCTTTTAAAATGTTATCATGTTTCTAATAAAGTTTAAGCATAAATCCCTAAGTAGAAAAAAGGGAAAAATATATTTTGTTGATATTCTGCTCTCCTCTTTCAACTTTTTTTTTTCTGAAAATAATATACTAGGTAAAAAAAAATTAAATCTATGTCAACAGATTTTTGTTTTTCCTTGTACCCTCATCATTGCTAGATGTTAGAAAAGAAAAAAAAAAAGCAACACAATAAAAATAAGAATCTCATTTTTTTCAAGAAAAAAATTAAAATTACATTTAAAATCAAAACATAAACTTCATTTTGATTCAATTTTACCCTAGAATGCCTTGGGATTATGATCTCATTAATTTGTCTTATTCTTTTTTAGAAAATATGAATACTTGGAGCTGTAGACCTACCGAGGACTTCACCACAGGACATGAAATTAGTTTTGTGTGAGTCCGCCAGGTGGAGGGGCCACCTGTAAGAATAGTCTAGTCGCCAAAATTTTTTCCAATGCCTGGAAGAGATGATGAGTAGATTTCCTCTGTAATGGGGGACAGCTGAGCATTTTACCCAACCAGGTCAAGCATATAAACAAATGAGGCTGGTCAGTAGCAAAGACCACCATGAAGGAACTGCAACCTTGCCGAAAGAGGTATTCTCTCCCTTTCTTCTCTATCAAAACATCATAGGACTATAAAGAAAGGAAGGCCCGTGAGAGGGTAGACAATATCTCTTTCCTTTCTAATTCTCTAGAAAAAAAGATTTTTATGTGGGGCGTAACCACTCCCTGGGGACAATTTGAAAATCCAGGAGGCATGTTACTATTGTAACAATGAAATGAAAGTTGCTATGGACATTTATTGGGCTACAGCCAGGGATGCAATACATCTTGGAACATGTGGAACAATGTAATACAATAAATAATTGTCCTTCATTCCATATAACTGTCAAGTGTTCTAAGTACATTCACGTAGGTGAAAAATCTGTTATGAGAACCTGTAGCTTTACTCTAGTTCTTATATAAAAATTCAGTATTTTTGAATGTTTTGATTTATGTGATTTTTTTCCAGGAATATAATTACTGTGTATACATAATTAGCTTGAAAAGTGTACAAAGATTATACCTTGTTTTATGTGGAATGTATTTATTAGAAGCTGTTCACCTTTTTGGAATATTACTTCACCGATGGCAATGTTGCCTGTTAGCATTCATAGCTGGTGCTCTTGAGGTAGTTCTACATAATGTGGCAAGTATCTGACTGCTGCATCATATCTTCTAGTGTGGTCATATCTGACTGCTTATATATTTTAATTTGCTATAAAATTTTATTATTGGCGAGGCATGGTGGCTCATGTCTGTAACCTCAGTACTTTGGGAGGCCGAGGCGGATGGATCACCTGAGGTCAGGAGTTTCAGACCAGCCTGACCAAAATAGTGAAACGCTGTCTCTACTAAAAATACAAAAAATTAGCCAGATGTGCTGGTGGGCACCTGTAATCCCAGCTACTCAGGAGGCTGAGGCAGGAGAATCCATTGAACCCAGGAGGTAGATGTTGCAGTGAGCGGAGGTGGCACCATTGCACCCCACTGTGGGCAACAAGAGTGAAACTCCATTTCAAAAAAAAAATTGTTATCAATTTTCCTTTTATATAGTAAATATTGTGTTGAATTTAAAATGTATGTGTTCATGAAATAAATTGTATTATAGATTAATTTTATTTCAGAATAGCATGTTATAATATATTTGTTACAAAAGCAGTGCTAAGGTCTGAGTGCATCTCCCAAACTCATGTGTTAGAAACTTAATTCTCAGTGCAACAGTGTGGCTTGGGTACCAGCTCAGCTATGGTAGAATAGAGCACCAAGTAGATTCCTAAGGTTTCTGATTTCTGGCCCTGGTTTCTGGACAGCATCTGTGGATATGCCCGAGAGTTGGGGAACTCTCTACCCTGAAAGGTAGGATACAAGCCTGGGTAGCTTTGCTGCCTGTTGATTGTAGAGCCCTAGGGCCTTGAGTGAACGTAGGTGGTAGTCAGGCAGTGGTTACTGTGGGCCATGGGTGAGAGCCAGTATTGTGCTGGCTTCAGATCTGACCCAGCCTGGTGCCAGTGGTGGTGGGCACAGCAGGGATGCTTGTGTCACCCCTCGCCTAGCTCCAGGCATCTCAGCACAGAGAGAAAGACTACACTTGTTTGGTAAAATGTAAAGGAAGAGAATGAGAGTCTCTGCCTGGTAATTCAGAGAATTTTTCTGGATCTTATCCAAAACCACAAAGGTGGTACCTTTACAAGTCTGTAAGAGCTGAGCTGTGGTATTATTGGGTTTGGGGTACTGTCTGATACAGATATGGCTGCAGTGACCAAAAACTTAGATTATAGCACCCAAATCCCTTCAAATACCTGGAAAGGTTCACAAGAATAGATAAAAGAAGCCCAGACTGAAAAGACTATTAAAAGTACTTAATTCTTCAGTGCCCAGAGACTGGTAAATATACACAAGCATCAAGACCATCCAGAAGATATGACCTCACCAAATGAAGTAAATAAACCACCAGGGACCAATTGTGGAGAGATGGAAATATATGACCTTTCAGACAGAGAATTCAAAATAGCTGTTTTGAGAAAACTCAGTGAAATTCAATGTAACACATAGAAAGAATTCCGAATCTTATCAGATAAATTTAGAGGAGAGATTGAAATAATTTAAAATAATCAAGCAGAAATTTTGAAATTGAAAAATATAATTGACATACTAAAGAATGCATCTGAGTCTCTTCATAGCAGAATTGATCAAGTAGAATTAGCGAACTTAAAGACAGGCTGTATTTGAAAATAAAGCCAGAAAAGACAAAAGAACAAAGAATAAAGCCTGCCTACAAGATGTAGAAAATAGCCTCAGAAGGGCAAATCAGTTATTAGCCTTAAAGAGGAGGTTAAGAAATAGGGGTAAGAATTTTATGCAAAGAGATAATAGAATACCTCAAACCAAGAATATATATATATATATATATATATATATATATATATATATATATATCTCCAAATACAAGAAAGATATAGAATGCTAAGCAGATTTGACCCAACAAAGACTACCTCAAGGCATTTAATAACCCCCAAAAGGTCAATGATAATAAAAGAATTCTAAAAACAGCAAGAGTAAGGAAGCAAATAACATATAATGAAACTCGAATACATCTGGTAGCAGACTTTTGCATGAAAACCTTACAGGCCAGAATAGTGGCATGACATATTTAAAGTGCTAAAGGAAAATAAACTTTTATCCTACAATAGTATATCCACTGAAAATATTCATCACACAGGAAGGAGAAATAAAGCCATTACCAGACAAACAAAAGCTGAGGAACTTCATCAACACCAGAACTCTCCTACAAAAAATGTTAAGAGAATTTTTCTATATAAAAGAAAAGAACATTAATGAGGAATAAGAAATCATCTGAAGATAGAAAACTCATTGGTATTAGTAAGTGCACAGAAAAAACACAGTATCTTATAACATTGTAATTCTGGTGTGTGAACTACTTATATCTTGTGTGTTAAAAGAGTAACATATCAAAAATGATAACTACAACTTCTCAAACATGTAGTACAATAAGACAGAAATAGGAACACAATGTAAGAGGATGAAGTTGAAATGTAGAGTTTTTATTAGATTTCTCTTTGTTTATGAAATAAGTATTAGGTTGTAATCAGTTTAAAATAATGGGTTACAAGTTATTTGTAAGCCTTTTGGCAACCTCAACAACAGATACAAAAAAAATTAAAAGCAAGAAATTAAAATATACCACTAGAGAAAATCACCTTCACTAAAAAAAGACAGAAAGGAAGGAAAGAAGGAAGAGAAGACCAGAAAACTGTCAGAAAACAATAATAAAATTGCTTAAAAATTAATTCTTATCAATTATTACCAATGATCTATTATTAAATGGACTTAAATTGATCATTAGATAATGATAGATAATTATCTAATGATAATTATATAATAATTATAATTATCTAATTAATCAAATTATCTAATTATTATTAGAAAATGATTATCTGATAATCAATTTAAGTTTCTTTGAATGGATTAAACATTCCTATAAAAAAATACAGTGTGGCTGAATGGATAATAAAACAAGATCAAATGATATGTTGCCTTTAAGGAACACATTTCACCTATAACTATATACAAAGATAGAAAATAAAGGGATGGAAAGAGATATCCCATGCAATGGAATTACAAAAAGAGAACAAGTAGCTATATTTATATTTGGACAAAATTGATTTCAAAAGAAAAAATTATAGAGAGATATGAGTATAATTATATGATGATAAAAGGGACAATATTGCAATGGATATAACAATACATATGAATGCAATTTTTATATAACAACATATATCAATATAATTGTCAATATAGATGTACTTAACATTGGAGCACTCAGAGATGTAAAGCAAATAATTTTAGAGCTAAAGGGACAGACCCAAAACAATAATAGCGGAGACTTCGAAAACTCACTTTCAGCATTGGACAGATCTTTCAGACAGAAAGTCAACAAATAATCATCAGACTTAATCTGCACTGTAGACAAAATGAACCTAATAGATACTTACAGAACATTTCATCCAATGGCTGTAGAACACACATTCTTTTCCTCATCACATGGATTATTCTCAAGAATAGACAATATATTAGGTCACAAAACAATTCTTAAAACATCAAAAAATTTAAAATTATATAAAATATTTTCTCTGACCACAATAGAATAAAACTAGAAATCAATAACAAGAAAAATTTTGGAAACTATTAAACACATGAAAATTACCAAAATTAAACAATATGCTTCTAAATGACCAGTGAGTCAATGAAGAAAGTTAGAAAAAATATTAAAAATTTCTTGAAACAAATGATAATGAAAACACAACATACCAAAACACTTAGGGTACAATGAAAGCAGTAGTAAGAGGAAAATTTATAGCCATAAGCATCTACATCAAAAAAGTAGAAAAATTCCAATAAACCATCTCATGATACATCTTAAAGAATGAGATAAGCAAGAACAAGCCAAGCCAAAAATCAGTAGTCGACAAAAAAGATCAGAGAAGAAATAAATGCAATCAAAATGAAGAAAGCAATGCCAAAGATCAATAAAATGAAGAGGCCATTTATTGACAAATTAAACAAAATTGAAAACCTTTAGCCAGACTAAAAAGAAAAGAGATGATTGAAATAAATAAAATCAGAGCTGAGAAAGGAAACAACCAATATCACAGAAATTCAAAGGATTAGTAGAGGAAACTATAAGCAATTATATTTTTAAAAACTAGAAAACATAAAAGTGGATCAATTTCTAGACACATGCAATCTACCAAGACTGAACCATGAAGAAATCCAAAACATAAACAGATCAATAACAAATAATGAGTTTGTAGCTGTAAGAAAATGTCTCCCACCAAAGAAAAACCCAGAACCCAATGGCTTCATTGCTTAATGTTACCAAATATTTAAAGAAGAACTAATACTAATCCTACTCAAACTATCTGAAAAATAGAGAAGGAAATATTCATTCTATAAGACCATTATTAACCTGATACCAAAACCAGACAAAAACACACGAAAAATAGAACACTATAGTCTAGTATTCCTTCTGAACATTGATATAAAAATCATAAAAAAATACTACAAAGCAAATTCAACAACATATTAAAAAGATCATTCCTCATGACCAAGTGGGATTTATCCCAGGGAGGGAAGGATGGTGCAACATAAGCAAATCAATCAATATAATACCTTATGTCAATAGAATGAAGGACAAAATCTGTGTGGTTACTCCAATTGATGCTAAAAAATAATCTGACAAAATTCAACATCCTTCCATGATAAAAACCCTTAAAAAAATTGGATGTAGAAGAACTATACCTTAACATAATAAAAACCATATATGACATACTCATAGCTAGCTTGACATACCTTAACATAATAAAAGCCATATATGACATACTCATAGCTAGTATCCCTCCATGATAAAAACCCTTAAAAAACTGGGTGTAGAATTAACATACCTTAACATAATAAAAGCCACATATGACATACTCATAGCTACAGCCATTGGGAAAAAATTGAAAGCATTTCTTCCAGGATCTGGAACACAGGAAGGATGCCCACCTGTCACTACTCTTGTTCAACACAGTAGTGTAAGTCCTAGCTACGGCAATCAGGCAAGAAAAAGAAATAAAGGGCATCCAAATTGGAAAGGAAGAAATTAAATTATATTTATTTTCAGATGATATGATATTATATTTGGGAAAATCTCAAGACTCCACAATAAAACTATTAGAACTGATAAATCCAGTAAATTTGCACAATAGAAAGTCAACATACAAAAATAAGCAGCATTTCTATATGCCAACAGTGAACAATCTGAAAAAAGAAGTCAAGAAAGTAATCCCACTTATAACAGTTACAAATAAAACAAAATATATAGGCATTAACTAACCAAAGAAGAGAGAACCATCTCTACAATGCAAACTGTAAAATATCTTTGCAAGAAATTGATAAGCACATACAAAAAATTCAAAGATATTTTATATTTATGAATTGAAACTATCAATATTGTTAAAATGTCCATACTGTCTAAAGCAAGGTTGTTCAACCTGTGGACCATCCCAGGATGGCTTTGAATGTGGCCCAACACAATTTCATAAACTTTCTTAAAACATTATAAAATTGTTTTCTGCCTTTTTTTTTTTTTTAAAGCTCATCACCTATAGTTAGTGCTGGTTTATTTTATGTATTGCCCAAGATAATTCTTCTTCTTCTTCCAATGTAGCCTAGGGAAGCCAAAAGATTTCACAGCCCTGGCTGAAGGCAATTGAAAGATTCAGTGCAATTTCTATCAAAATACCAATAACATTCTTCACAGATAGCAAAAACAATCCTAAAATTTATATGAAACCACAGAAGACCCAGAATTGCCAAAGCTATCTTGAGCAAAAAGAACAAAGCTTATCCAAAGGATTATAAATCATTCTACTATAAGGACACATGCACACGAATGTTCATTGCAGCACAGTTTACAATAGCAAAGACCTGGAACCAACCCAAATGCCCATCGATGATAGACTGGACAGCGAAAATGTGGCACATGTCAAAAACGATGAGTTTGCATCCTTTGTAGGGACATGGATGAACCCGGAAGCCATCATTCCCAGCAAACTGACACAGGAACAGAAAACCAAACACCGCATATTCTCACTCATAGACGGGTGTTGAACAATGAGAACACATGGACACAGGGAGGGGAGCATCTCACACTGGGGTCTGTTGGGGGGAAAAAGGGGAGGGACAGCA
>PVKV010003683.1:0-78076 GCA_004027835.1 Alouatta palliata
TGGGGGGGTAGAGGGGTTGTAGTAGGGACCAAGGAGACAAGGGGGGACAGAGGAGACTTGGGGACAGAGGGTGCTGCTGGGGACAGCATGGTGCATGGGGAGGAGGCTGCAGGAGTAGAGGCAGATGCTCTCGCTGTCAGGTGGGGTGGGCTGAAGCTGCTGTGGGCAGAGGGCACCCTCCAGGGAGAGGCCGCTGGTCAGCAAAGCTGTCAGGTAAGTGGCCCTTGAGGAGCGCTGGGTGGAGTTACGGGGAGAGGCGGGAGTCGCTGGTGGCACAGAGGAGGCCAGGCCAACCTCGTGAGGACAGCCTAGGTCAGTGGAGGCCAGGCC
Source organism: Alouatta palliata (assembly GCA_004027835.1). NCBI lineage: Eukaryota > Metazoa > Chordata > Mammalia > Primates > Atelidae > Alouatta > Alouatta palliata. Next base: position 331 of record PVKV010003683.1, read on the forward strand.
TATGATTCTCCATGGTAGCCCGTTGGCGAGCTCCAGGGACCCTGGCGGGGGTTCCAGTTCTGGCACCTTCCTCAGTCCCCTAGACTGACGGAGGGTGTTCAGGGGTTGGGGTCACATCAGAAAACAGGGTGGCTCTGAGTGCAGGCTCCTGGGCACCGTGGGCAGGGCCCCTGGGTGGGTGCACAGTCTGTGAGGCTGGGACAGTGGTCAGCAGAGAGGGCCTAGGGGGCTAGGGGGCCTCAGAGGGGCCAGGGCTGCCCTGGGCTGGGACAGACCCTTTTGGGAGGGTCCTGGGGCTGGACAGCGATCGAGGAGTGGCAGTGGGAGCAGGAGCCATGGAGGGGTCTGGGCCCTGAGGGATAAGCCAGGAGCGGCCCTGCTGGTTAGCATGGGAGCCCACCGAAGCCCCGCCAGGGCAGGACGCCAGGCTGCGGCACCAGGGCAGGGTAGCTGGGCCGTGCACGCAGGTGGGAAGCTGCTGAGTGCCGGCCATTCGCAGGGAGCTATCCGCAGCAGAGGCGGCAGGCCTGGGGGCCACTACTTACACGGGGCGGGCAGGGGGCCTAGGAGAGCCGGAGACAGGCAGGGCAGGGGCCCCACTGAGAGGGGGCCCTCGGCTTCTGGGGTTCCTGAGCCCCTTCTCACAGAGTTCAGGATGTCAGAGATCCTGGGGGCTGGGGTGGAACAGACGAGACGTGAACATGAGGCAGACAGACATACGAGAAGGCAACAAGGCGGAGGAGGGCAGCGGAGGGGTCCCGTGTCCTAGACCCCTTGCGCCCTGGGGTCAGGCCCCAAACCAGAGCTGCCTCAACAGCAAGAAACTCCCCCGAGCTGAGGTGGAGTGAGGCCTGGGCCAGCCCTGAAGACTGGAATTGAGGCCTGAGCCTCTGGGATCTCCCATCCTGCCCAGCAGCCTTGGGCAGCAAAGTGCTCCAGGACCAGTCCCACAGAGGTGGGGCTCGCTGGGCTGAGGCCACCCTGGGAAGCCCCAGTGAGGGGTTGTGCGGCCATGAGGCAGGAGCCAGGGTCCGAGCTTAGCCTGTCCTTGGCTCTGGAGCGGCCCCTCTAGTTGGTTGCCAGCCCTCCAACCTGACCTCCACAGCAGCAGGGCCCAGGCTACTTACATTGGGCTGGCAGGGGGTTAAAGGGAGCCGGAGATGGGCAGGGCAGGGGCCCCTCGGCTTCTGGGGCTCCTGAGCCCCTCCTCACTGAGCTCAGGATGTCGGGGACTCTGGGGGCTGAGGCAGAACAGGTGAGGCAGGCAGGTGGGCAGTCGCAAGAAAAGAAAGCGACTGGAGAAGGACAGGGGGAGGCCAGGAGGGAGGGCAGAGTGACAGCTGGATACCTGGGATGGCCACCCTATGGGGGTCCTGGGCCTGCAGCGGCCACAACAGGTATGTGAGGGCTGAAGGAGCCAACATGGGGCTGTGCCAGAGCCAGAGCCAGCAGAGGCCAGAGTGGCACAGGCCAGTGCAGGCAGGCACAGAGTCAGAGGCCACCCTGCCACCCTAGTGCCGTGACCACCCCTGGCCAGAGCCAGAAGAGGCCAGGCCCATGGAGAGGGAGTGACAGTTATCAGAGGGGCATGATGGCCACTGGGCCTGCCTGGACTCAGTACCAGTCTCTGGGCAGCCTGGCAGGGCTTCTTTCTGTACCGGGTGGGGTGTGGGTGTCTGCCTCCACCTTGACAGGCTGTGCAGCCTCAGATCTGAGCCATGTTGCTGGCTTCTGGGTGTCTTCGTCTCCCCTGCAGGCTCCAGGCTGGGTCCCCCTCCCAGGTCCCCTCCCTCACTGCTCAGCGTCCCACCGGGCTGAGGGTGATGGCAGAACCTCTGGACAGCCTCCATGCTCTTGCCTTTGAGGCCTGTTCCAGCCCGCAGGGAAAACAGACTAACACCCACTCTCCAGCATCCAGGGCCCAAAGTCCTGTGCTCATCTCTGCTCGGGGACAGCATCACAGCTGTGTAGGGTGGGCAGGAGTGAGGCTGTGCTTTGGACAGGTGAGACGTTTTCTCCTCTAAACTGGCAGAGCGGCTGACCCTTGTGGGGCACTGGGGCAGCCCTGAGGGCAGCTCAGGGCTTATCTAGGTGACCGTGTGAGTGATGAGGGTCAGGAGCCAGAGCCAGCAGAGGCCAGGGTGGCACAGGCCAGTGGGTGGTCTGGAGGCGGCGGACTCCATGGAGCATGCCCCAGTGCTGAGTGTCCTGGGGGCCTCTTGGGGAACGCACAAGACATTGACCTGGGTGAGCATGAGCATGGGAGAGGTCCTGGAATCGCTGTGGCGCAGAAGCCCACCGCAGGAGGCCGCTCCTGGCTCAGCAAAGGCAAACCCGGAAACACCTACCCAGCTGCCCCGCCACTCGGCAAGTGCACGCTGGACGGAAACGCAAGCTTAAGGAGCTTTAGGACAAGGACAGCATCTTGGAACAAATTCTACCCATGCACCTGTTCCCCGTTAGGGCCTGGTGTGAGAACCTACCGTCACAAAAAGCTGTGGCTTCCTCACTTGGACTCGGAGACTGAGACTGCCTGGCTGCTGGTCATGTCTGCCATGCTTCCCACCCCCTGGGCAGGCCTGACACCCAGGCTCGGGGTGGGACAGCAGCAGCAGGGCCCCCGAGCCCCCTGAACACCCGCACATACCCAGCATCGCAGGACTGCTGACCCTGCCCGAGTCCCACCCGCCTCAAGGAGCAGCTCAGCAGCGCCACGGCCGCTGGGGACAAGAACTCAAGTGCAGGTACCTTTAGCATCTTCATCCTCTATGGTGGTGTTGGCACTGTCGGAAGACTCCTAAGGAAACACGGGAGGCAGTGGGTCAGGATGCGGCCGAGGACAGGTGGGACGTGGCTGAGGGCAGGTGGACAGGGCTGGGACTGTGTTGGGACCAGCCCAGGTGCTGAGGCTGACCTCTGCCCCGGCTGCTTCAACCGGGCCTAAAGGCCAGCTCTGTGGACCTCATGCGGCAGCAACCAGAGAAAACACCCAGCTCTGTGCTGGTCCCTGGGAGGGCGCCCCTCACCAGGGTGCATTCTCACTGCAGCCGGCACAGGCTGGCATGGAGTCAGAGGCCAGCCCTGTCACCCTAGGGCTGTGGCCACCCTGCATTCCCAACACATGAGGGCTCCACTTCTTCCAGCAAGATGTGCCCGGCAGAGAGACTGGTATGCTCAGCTGACTCTTTAACAGGAGAGGAAAACGAGCTTTTTGAAATTCCAAGACATAAGACGCAATGGGATTGGCTGGCTCCAGATCAAGCAGCCACCGGTGCAATCCAAAAGACAGGGTTGAGGCGTTCCCAGGAGCTCTGCAGAGCCGCACAGGGCTCCAGGCACCTCGGCCTGGCCCCAGGGAGAGCACATCTGCTGCCCACATTCCCTCAGCGCCACCTGCCCCACTGGGACTGGATGTCTAGCCAGGCCCCGGCCTCACTTCTCAGGTGGCCTTAGAGGGCAGAGGTGGCCCCAGCCTCTCCCACCCTACTCCAGGGCTGCTGCCCTTCAAAACACCACCCCCCACGTCCCCAGGAGGCCTGCTCTGCTCCTCAGAGAAAACATCTTACAAGGTCCCTGGGGAACCGCGCGCTGGTTTGCACTCTGCCTGGACAGTGCTTGGGGCCCTAGACCAGAACTGTGGATCTTCAGGTGCAGGGTCCCAGTTCCCACAGCCTAGAGGTTGTGTAGGGGCCCTGCAGAGAACATGACCCACCCCAGACACACATGGGTCCCAGGGACACCCGTGCCCAGCTGACAGGTGGGGAGAATGCCCAGGCCCTGGCTGCCTAGCACCGCGGGTGCCTCTTGGACCCCGTGGTCCCTGCTATGGAGAAAGATGTCTTCTGACGATGGGCTGGGTGGTGGCACTGGCCAGAGGAAGTGGGGGTCCCCACGGAGGCACTCTGGGGGCTCTGTAAGGAGCCTAGTGGGGAGCTGGGCTGGAGGGCCTTGTTGGGTATAACGGTGCTGTTTTGGAAGTCTTGGAAACAGATTGGCTGCTGGCCCCATCCCTCCCACCACCCCAGAGAGCCAGCCCCTTCCCTGGCCCCAGAGTGATGATGCCAATGCGATGGGAGCCGATGGGCAGAGCAGAGAGGGGGGCAGAGGAGGGAGGGTCTGCTCAGCAGGAAGCACTGGGGGCCGCACGAGGGAGGGGGTGGAGGACAGCCAGGAGGGGTAAGGACATAGCTCCTGAGATGCAGGCTCCGATCCATACCTCAGGGAGCCCTGGCTTCCTTCCTGCAGTAGGTGGGACACTTGGAGCCCTGGTCTGAGAGTGCTAGCCACGTGGGGACCAGGCACAACTGTGCCAAGCACCTCCAGGGGCACGCCTGGGGCCTGAGCCAGTCTGTCCTGTTGCCCACAAAGACGGACTGAGGCCCTGCCCTGCTATGGGGAGGGGCGGCCAGGGCCACAGCACATCTGCCCTCCACTGTGGCACAAATGCTGCCCCAGACCTCTCTCCTGGCCCGGAGCCTCCTGCCTGGGGAAAGTGGGAGGAAGAAAGGGGGCAGTACCTTAATCCCGTCCACTGGGTTATGGATGACGGTGCTTTGAGGCTCCTATAGAAGAAGGAAGACAGAGGAAGGAAAGAGAGGGAAAGTGAGAAGAGGAGGAAGCAGAGACCACCAGGAGGGGAGCAGGGAGACAGAGGAGGTGTGGGCAGCCAGAGCCTGCAAGAAAGAAGTGCAGAACAGAGTAGGGGACAGGGATGGAGGCAGCATGGAGCAGCTGGGAGAGGAGCCTGGGTCAGCTGGCAGGATGGAACAGACAGGAACTCTGTCCACGCTGGAGAAGGTGCCGCCGTCCAGGGCGGGAGATGGACTGCGTGGGGCCCCAACAAGCTGCACGATGCATGTGGGAGCCAGAGAAGCCAGGTTCGGCCTTGGGGAGTTCTCCCCACCCTTTGTTGCCTGAACCCGAGCCCCAGCATGGTGGGGGGCACAGTTTTGGAGATGTCATGGGGGTGGGAGTGGCACATGGAAGGTCAGGGTCCGAGATGGGGCTGGCTGTGAGGCCGGCACGTGGGCCGCCCTGGCTGCTGGGAGGCCCTAGGTAGGCTGGCATCAGGCCACTCTCTGGCCATGGCCTGGCTGCTCTGAGCAGCTCGCCCCTCCCAGGACTGCTCTCCTCTGCTGGGGCTCAGGGTGGCTATTTGGTAAACCCAGCATTCCCGTGGGCAGTCTGGGGCTGGCTCCCGAAGCCTGGCCTGGGGTTCTTGGGGGACACCAAGCCTGCTTCCAGCAAATTTGGGAACCTATGGGCCAGCAAGCCCCGAAGCTCCTAGGACAACGGAGGGGACACAACACAGTGCCCCAGCAGGAAGGCCAGCACCCACCAGCCACAACTTCACATCCTTGGGAGCACTGCTGTAGGGTTCACCTGTAGGAGCCCCCAGAGTGAGGGCAGTGAAGGGCACAGTCAGAGCGGAGTGTGGTAGGGGCCCCTCCCATCCCCAGCAGGGAGCCCCTAAGCCCTGCCTCTCAGGCAGCCACAGAGCAGCACAGGTGCCCTAGCTCCTGAGGGAACACAGATGCCATGGCAAACCCCCTCTTGGCTGCCGTTGGCCTAGACACCTCCCGACTGCACCAGCGTGGCCCCATCTCCCCACGGGCCGTGGAATGTGCCACTCCGGGCTGTTCCCCTTGCAGAGCCTGGCCCAGCCCCCGCAAGCCAGATCCTGGGAGTGGTCTGTGGGTCGGCCTGTTGAGGCACGGTGGTGTGCACCTGTAGTCCTAGCTACTCAGGAGGCTGAGGCAGGAGGATCCCTTGAGCCCAAGAGTTCAAGGTTATAGTGCGGAGCTCAAGGAGGAACTGAGGGTGGGGTGTCGGGGGAGAGGGTGTCCTTTGCCTCACTGACTTCCTGAAGCACTCCTGGAGAAAAACCTACAAGTCAACATGGGTGGGAGGAGGGGCCTCTCCCCTGCACCCCAACATCTGTGGGTCTCAGTCAGGGGCTCCCTAGAGCGGCCCTAAGCCTGTCTGAATTGGAGACCCCCCACAGTGACCTCTTATCTCCACTTCACCACCAGTGAGGGATGAGGGTCAGGGGCCAAAGTGTGCTGACAGGCCAGGTAGGGCCAGACCCCACCTTCACCGGGCCCCCTCTGACCATCAGCAGTCACACAGCCAGGGGTGTAGGAGGGGCTGAGAGGCAGAATTTGAGGAGCTCAGTACCAGGGCGGCAGGAGGAAGCGTCCCTTTGGGGCTGGTGGCGGCTGCACTGTTTTTGGTGCTATTCGTCTGGGGCTGTGGAGAGAGGGAAGAGGAGGCCTTAGGTGGGAGAAGCCCTTCGCTCAGCATTCCCCTTCCCGTTTCTGCCAGGGCATGGAGGGAGGGGGACTCCAGAGCAGGAGCCCCAGGGAGTGGGGGTGAAGCTGCAGGCTCTGGGTTCCCCACACCCCAGGGCCCGGCCGGAGCCTCACCTTGACTCCATCTGCTTTCTTGTTGAGTAAACTCTTGGCTGCTGCATGGGGAGGAAGAAGGCGTGGTGAGTGAGGGGCCTGGGTCTCGCTGCAGTACACCCCCAGCCCTGTGCCTGCCCCCACTCTTTCCCCAGGAGCAAGCCCAGGGTCCTGAGGCTGGTGTGGCTCCGGAACCCAGGTTGGCTCTGAGCAGGTGGGGGGCTGTCCCATCACGCCAGGACAGTCCTGTCCCCAGCCTCCTCCATGATCCCAGGGCTCGTGCAGGCATCTGGATTTCTCCACTGACCAGACCCAGAAATGCCCATGGGTGCTGGGGAGCCCCCTTGGCTTCTGGGCCACATGCAAGCTCTTCCCAGAGGAAGGCAGGGGGCGCCCCCTCCAAGATGGAAACTCAGGACTGGCAGCACCAGGTTGGGTGGGGGGAACCAGCACCCCAGAAGTCATGCCCTCCTGGGCCCTGCCTTCCCAGGGCAGGGGTGGGTGGGCTGCAGCTGGCTGCCCACTCAGAGGGGCTTGTCCCAGCCCAGGTGCTCACCCTGCTCTCAGCACCACCACCCCCTTGGCACCCAGGCCTCAGAGCTCTGCCCCGTGGGCCTCTCGGCTCAGGCACCGAGGGCAGCCCTGCTTGCCCTCATTCCAAACTGCCCGGCAGCCCTGGCCTTGGGGCTGCTTCTGGGCACTGACCAGCACAGGCCTTTCTGCCCACAAGCCCCTGAAGACACTTGGTCCCAACAGCGGGGACCCCTAACCTCACTCTAACACTGCCCATCAGAGGTCAGGGGGGCCTGGCCCCAGCCCCTGGGACCCACACCCTCCATGGCGTTTAGGATTTTAATTACAGAACTAAAAAATAAAAAAATAAAACAAAAACAAAAGAAAGTCAGCTTACCTTACAGAAAAGGAAAGGTGAGGAGGGGAGGGAGTGAGGAAGGAAGAGAGAGAGAGAAAACAAGATTTGTGCTGGTTCCGGCAGGGCGCAAGCCTGCGGGCCCAGGACTCACAGGTGACTTATCCTGGAACACGCTCGCCAAAAAGAGCCAGGCCATGCTGGCCAGCTGGTGCAGCAGGGTTAGAGAAGCAGCCAGGCTGGACCCGAGGGACCGACGACATGGGAAGTGTGGGGATGCTTGTCCTGAGCCAAGCCGGGAAGGAAGGTGGCAGAGCACCCCCGACCCCTCCCTCACCACCTGGCTCCAGGACACCGGCTGGCCAGGCTGTGAAATCGGGTTTTCCTGCCTGGGGACCCCGTGCTGCCCATGCAGGCCTGAGTGGGGACAGACGGCACATTTTAACCTAGAACTGCAGCGCTTCTCAAATGGGGTTCTCTCCCCACCCCAGCAGCAGCAGCAGCAGCAGAATCACCTTGTACAGTCAGAAATGCAAATTCCCAGGCCCACCCCCCCCTCCTGAGCCAGAACCTCTGCGGGGCTGGACATCCGTTCCACAAGCCCTCCTGGTGGTTCTGAGCTCGGAGCTCCAGGTTGCCATGGAGATCAGGAGGCCGCACCCCGCAGGGCATAGACAGGCCTGGGCCTGCTGCCTGCTGACCACCCCTCCCGGTACAGATGCCCAGTGCTGCCTCCTCCCTGGCCCTGGCCCCTCTGGGCTCTGTGGAGACTGGGGGTCGTGCCTGTGCAGCGGACTGCACGTGGCCCTGGGGACCCTATGTGCACTGGGTACACAGTTTCTATCCCCTTCCTCACAGATCTCTTAACTCTCAACAATTTTGTATGAAGCCCAGGAGTCCCTCCCGGGATCTATGGAGAAGTGGAGGGGCCCCAGACATCACTCTCCCATCCCCAGGCCTGAGGCCCCACCCGGTAAGGCTGTGCACAGGACCACCTCCCTGATGCCCCAAGGTAGCCCTGCCCCATGAGTTCCCAGGACCAGAAATGCCGACTGCCCACCTGCCTGCAGTGCAGACTGAAAACCCTTCCCCTCGCTGTGGCTCAAATCTGCTTCCCTGTAACTCTCCGTGGAGGGAGAGGCTAGTCCTGAAGACCCAGAACGCAGGGTTCCAGGCCTCCCATAGCCCCCTCACCTGTCTGTGCACCCGCACTCTCTGCTCCCCTCCCATCTCCAGCACACACAAGTCATCCCAGAAACATCTGCCCAGCGCCAGCCAGCCTGAGGCTGCAGCTGGGGATCCTGTCCTTGCTGGTGACCAGCTGCCTGACACAGCTGGGGGACAGGCTCCTCGTAGGAGCCTGAGGAAGGAGGCATCCAGCCTTGCCTTGAGGATATTTATCGTGGGGAGCTGAACAGGCAAGAAGGGACCCAGTCCCTTCCAGAAACACATATTTCAAAAAGCTGTGGCCAATTGAAGTGGGCGCTGTGCAGGAGGCTGTTTCTATCCCACCCCCGAGAGGACAGCCAGGCATGCAGCCTCCGCCAAGCCAGCGGCACTTCTAGCCCGGCTCTGCTGGGCTCTGCCTTGCAACCCAGGCCAGCACGGTACCCTAGGCGGCAGCGGAACTGAACTCTTCCCCTGGCCCATCCTCAGAGGATTCTCACAGGAAAGGAGGCACCAGTTACACCCATCGGCGGGTTGACAGAGACCCTGGACAGTCCTTGTTACTAAGAGGGTTCCATTTAGATCCTTGAGTCTATCAAAACCCACATTTCCAAACTTCGCTACTGGAGATGCACCACAGCGGCAGCGGGAAGTAAAAAGACAGAAGTTCACAGTCCAGTGGGCGGCAAGTGTCCCGTACAAACCAGCCCTCCTCGGAGGACTCAGACCGACGCTGCTGCCAGAGCTCTGGGAAGCCCTGTAGCCGACGACCCTATTGTCTCAGTCAGTTTCCAAACATCCTTCCTTGTGAACCCGCTTTTAAAACAATCGCTTGTGCATGCCTTGTGCATGGGCCCGGCCGTCCTGAGCGCATGGCTCCTGGCCACCCATTTTTTGGGGGGCTGCCTGGTATTAACTCCAGATTCACTGTGGCCAGAGTCCTGTCGACACCCATCTATACTAGCATTCAAGGGTGTGGGAACTTCTTTTCTGTGTCTCAAGTTCAAAGCATGCATTAGGTGCAGCAGGAGCCCAGGGGAGATGGAACAGCTACAGGCATCCCAGACTCCTGGGCTGAGGGTTCCGTAGGCCTCTGTGGGACAAGGAGAGGCCCTCTGCCCTCCATCCTGGGAGGGCACTGCCCTCCCGGGTCTCCAGGGCTGGGCAACTGCTGCCACCCTGAAGCTGGCGAGACACTGTGGGTCTCCTCTGCTCTTACGTCTAATCAATGCAGGAGAGACCATGGAGGCCAAACTGAAGCACACTCAACAGATGGGGTCTCTCTGTGGGCTGAGGGGGCTCTGCCACATGGGAGTTCTGACCGATGGTACCACGGTCAGCTGTCATCGGTGGAGAACTGAGCTCTCTGCTCACTTCTGTGGGGTACGGCTAAGCTGGGCTGACCTAACAGGATGGGTGGTCCCCTCAGCCCCACTGCCTCGTCCCCTAGCTGGTCACCCAGGACAGCCATGCTGGGCTCTGTCCACATGCACTGGCCACCCTCCAGGACAGAGCCACTCTCGGCGCCCAGGGTGGAGCTGCACATGCAGGGCCTCATGCACCGTCGCCCCACGTTCACTTGCAGGCAGGCGGGCATTGCAGCAGGAGCCCCGGGCACAGGGCAGCGTAGAGGCAGCTGTCTCTCAGCACTGTACCCTGGGCAGTAGCACCTCCCCAGAAGCCACTAGTCTCACCCCTTTCTAATCACAGCCCCTCCCACCTGTGCTCTGGAAAGCCCTGTCAAATGCAGTAGGCGTGGGAGGACCCTCCCAGGGTGTTGCCTGCTGGACGCATCCACTGGGCTCATGGGAGGAGAACGGACTGCCCTCCCCTCCCTGAGGACGGCCTGGGCCTCCTCAGGAGAAGCCTTCTCTGGCTGGTAAGGCTGGTCTGCTCACCCTGTGGGGTCATGAGGGGGCCTGGAGAAGACAGTCCCCAGCCCATGTTGGAGGTACTGACAGGGAACTCGGCTGCTCAGCCCAGGGAGGACTTGGGGTCAGCCTCCTGTGTTCCATGCCCAGGAGTTGCCAGCTTGGCCTGCCTTAAGCTTTTGTCAGTCCTCAGCTTGGGCTGCAGCTGCAAGGAGGTCTTGGGGTCCCCTAACCATCATGGGGTTCAAGACCCCTCATGGGGTCTGCCCATGGTCACAAGCCAGCAGGTGGGCAGAAGCCAACCTGGGCCTGTGGGATCTGGCCCCGCATAGCCCAGGGGAGCAGGTGGGCCGAGCTGGCCTTCTCCCTCACAGGGTTTGGGGGCCAGGGGAAGAGGACTTCGCAGAAACAACCCAAGAGGAAGCCTTGAAAGTCTCCTCAGGGTGCCTGAAGCTCCCACCCTGCTCCAGAGCGGCCTGTCCTGGGGGGTGCTCAGGGCTGACATGCATGTGTGGGACTCAGCAGCACAGACCACCGTCTCCGTGCGGCCCCAAGGGGCCGGTGTGGGTCTGCCCCAAGGGCCTCTGCCTCTCTGGCCCTGCTCCCCAAGGCTCTCCTTTCGGGATTCAGACCCCCCCCAGCAGCAGGCCCAGTGGCTCCCTGTGGGGTCCAGGCCATTCTCAATGGGGGTCTCCAGACCCCCAGACCTCAGGGGCCAGGACCAGAAGGGCTTGGCGTGGCCCAGGGGTCATCTAGCCCAGCCCCTCCTCTTACAGGCGAGGAGCCTGGGGGGCTGACTGCCTGCCCTTGTGGTGGGCTCTGCTGGGATGAGACCACACGGGAGCAGGGGCTCCCGGGGGCCTGGCGGCCTCTGGAGCGGCTCTGGAACCCGGCCAGCGGCTGCGTGCAGCAGGGGGCTGCATGCTGGCAGGAGGGACGGGCGGGAGCGGGCGGGACGCTGGTCAAGACACATCTACCTTGTTCCACCAGCCCCATGGTGGTGCCGGAGGCCGCGGTGGACATTGTGGCCGGAGCGGTGGTCTGTCTGCCCACTGTTAGCACCGGGTTAGAGACGAGGGGGAGGGAGGGGTGGGCGGACACAGACGAGGGGTGGGCGAGGTAAGGGAAGAAAAGAGACAAAGGAAGCAGAAGAAGATTAGAGTTAAAGTTTAGGTGACAGATGGTTCCAGAATCCTTTGCTCGAGAGAGTGGAAACAGGATTGGACTGATTGACACAGAAAAGCATTTGCCTCCTTTCTCCTTAGAAACCCCAGTGGGGGCTTCTCATGCCGAGGGGCGTGGTGGGCACACAGCAGACAGGACAGTCCTATTAGTGTTGGTGTGACCGTGTGCACGCATTCCCGGCAGTACAGCATCACAGCAAAAGTAACAGGATGGGTTGGAGAGCGCCAGATGCAAACGGACAACGAGAGACGGATCACAGACGCTCGCACAGAGTGTTGGACGACGGAGAAGCCACGGGCACAGCTTGTCCAGGCCTGGGCTGCTGGCTCCACTCTGGGGCTAACCTCATGCCCCGGATGGGTCTGCCAGAGCCCTGGGCCTCGGGGGTCTATAACAGACCCCCCCTCCCCCAAGAGAACTTGCTTCCCAACCACCCACCCTGAGCGGCCGGGGCAGGAGGCTGCAGTTCATCCAGAACTTGGAAGGAGACCCCTGAGCCTCCCACATCACTCCGAATCCCTCTGTCCGCCTCCCGCACAAAACACACTGCTCAGAGCACTCGAAATGACAAGGAGGCCACACAGATGTCCGACAAACGCCTGGACAGACACACGCGACGCTGTGAGCCCCAGTGAGGGGCACAGATGCTCGCCTTCAGGGGGTGGAAGGACACAGACCCCGCATGAAGGTGATGGGCTGGGGGGCTGGACCCTGTGGTGTCGCTCAAGGAGGGAACCCAGCAGGGCCAAGTGGGCAGTGGGTGTCAGAGCTGAGGGCACACTCTGAGGGTGAGGGCGGGCCTGCCGCAGAGGAGGAGTAGGAGGCTGGTGAGGAAGGAGGTGCTCTGCTGCATGGGCTGCAGGGAGGGGGCAGTGCCTGTCTCCCTGGAGAAGAATGGCTCACCTGAGAAATTCCGTGTGGCCAGCATGGTGGTGAGGATGGCCCCCTGGGGAGAGACACAGATAATACCGGGGCTATGTTGCCAGTGTTCTCTGCTGGCTTCTGGACAGGAAAAGACCCCCGTCCACCTGCCCAGATGCCTAGCCTCATGGGCACCTGCAGGACATGACCTCAGCCTTCCAGAGAGGCAAGAGCTCCAGGAACCCAGCAGCCGCACTGAAATAAATCACCTGTTTCCAGAATTACACAGACCCTGGACCTAAACCTGTGGACAAACTACAGCTTCTAACTGCTTCAAGACCCCTCAAGCCTCAGGGGTCACCAGAACCGCTGGTCACCACGGCAGCTCCTCTGGGGTCCAGTTCCCCGACAGCCCCCTTCTTTTCCTGCCAGGCTCAGAGCAAGGGCAGCAGTCCTGGGGGTTCCGAGGAGAACCGCGCAGAGACCAGCAGAGGGCAGTCGGGCAGCAAGCCCCAGCCCGGAGTCCACACAGAGAGGGACTGACCGAGTGCAGCTATCAGAGCCAGCCCTGGCCAAAGCAGGCAGGATACCCTACTGGTGCCCACCTCCTTCCCTGACCTCCCCTAGCCCACCCAATTCTGCTCTCCCTCCCAAATCTGTCTGAGCCGGAAGCTTCAGACTCGCTTGTGCTAAAGCGCATGACTGCCAGGGGCCATGCGCTGCCTGCAGAGCCCAGGTGAGGAGCCCACAGTGAGCGCTTTAGGGCAGCCGCACCAAGGGGTGCTCGGAGGTGGCATAGACGACTAGGAGGGGCCGCGCCTGCCCCAGGGCAACCTCTGGACTCGTTCCCAAGCTGGGCTGAGTTCACCTGATGCATCTGGTCTGGGACTTGCTAACACTCAGTCCTGGGGGCAGCAGCAGCCTTTAGGTCTGCCCAGACCCCTCCACGGCCTCGCTGCTCCAGCCCAGAGGGACGCAGTGCCAGGGACTAGGGGCCAGGGCCTCACCTTGAGCTTTCTTCTGGCATTGAACTTTTTCAGACACTCCACTGTCTCCTGTCTGTGCATCATGGAAGCTACCGTGGAGCGTTGCTGTGGGGAAAGGGTGGTCACATGGCAGCCAGGAGCCGGAGGCGCAAGGGAGAGGCCAGGGCAGTAAGGCTTGCAGTACCAGGGGGTACCCACGTGATCAGCCACCATTGCAGCAAGGGCTGTCTGTCCCCACCCGCCTGGGACTTCCCTTGCCTCATCCACTGTGTCCCTCATAGACAGGACTGCAGTTAGGAGGAAGGGACCGCTGCTACCCTCCAATGCCCTCCAAGCCCCAGGCCTCACAAACGTGCTGGTGTGTCCCAAACCAGAGGCCACAAGGAGCACCAGGGGACCCAGGGAGGTCTTGGATGTCAGGAATAGGACCCTCTTGGAGCCCTCGCCAGGGGAGTGGTCCGAGGCCACCTCCACCAGGAGTACCCTCCCCGCCACGGGCACCAAGGGCAACTCACGCAGACCCACGGGTGCTTCAGGGCCTCATGGGCTGTGATGCGCTTGGCAGGGTTGATGGTCAGCATCTGGTTGATGAGGTTTTTGGCTTCAGGAGTGACAGTGTCCCACTCCGGGGACGGGAACTGCAGAAGGAAACAGTGCCCAGGCCGGGCCTGAAGCTCTCTCTTGGGCAGGGGCCAGAATTCTCCAAGGGGCTTCATCTCCGGCCATGAATCTGGGAGAGCAGGACCCAGGGCCTGGCCACAGGTGGCTTCACCCCACTCCTGGCCTCTTCCCATGCTGCCCTCACCCAGCCACACACAGAGAAAGGGAGCACTCAGAGCGGGGCTTGTGCACTCACGTCGTAGGCGCCGGCCTTGATCTGCTGGTACAGCTTGTGCTGGTCCTCGTCCCAGAAGGGTGGGTAGCCCACGAGCAGGATGTACAGGATCACCCCTGCGGACGGGGCCTGTGAGCACCGCGGCCGCTCGCAGGGTGCCGCCGTCCATGGAGCCCATGCCCTGCGCCCTCACTGCCTGGCTCCTGTGGCCCTGGGAGGGCACTGGGGTCCCTAGCATTCCTTTGCCCCCACCTGTGCAGCAGACACTGGGGCAGAAAGGCACAGCCAGCCCCCACACCCTGCCCCACACCCACACTATCACAGGGATGGCAGTGACATCAACCCCCTCTGCTGCCCCCACCTCTGTGGTAGGTGACCCTTGCCCAAGGAGGTGGCCCTGCCCATGGCCCAACAGCCCCTGACCTCTCCTCTCCACTCCCGTCCACCCATCACACTTCTGGACCAGACCTCTGCTGAGTGCAGGCGAGCACTGGGGTGCGCCAGGGTATGTAAGCATTTCTAATCTGGGTGGGAAGGGGGCTCCCGGCTGTGTGGGCAGACTCCTGCCAGGGCAGCTCAAGGGCAGGTCTGACACAGATAAACCCAGATCAGAGCAACGTGTGCTGGTCACTGCATGCTCCAGGATGTAGGTGGGAAACCCTGAAACACCCGAGGCCCCGCCCCACCCCCACTGGGGCCAGGCCTCACCACATGCCCAGATGTCCACGGGCTTGCCATACGCCTCTTTGCGAAGGACCTCAGGGGACAGGTAGCCTGGTGTGCCAGCGAACCCTAGAGAGAGAAGAGGCCACGAGGGGCTGTCAGCACCACCGCCCGCTCTGCTGACTGCCAGCCAACACCTCCTGCCCCTGTCACTCACCAAACCATGCCTGCTGGTCCCCCTGCACCTCGATAGCCAGGCCGAAGTCCGCAAGCTTCACTGCAGCCCCTTTGCACTTGCTGGCCAGGAGCAGGTTCTCTGGCTGCAGGGAGGTGACCCGCATAAGAGTGCACGTTGTTTAAACCCAGAGGTGTTATGGGGGGGGATCACAAAATAGAGAAAACAGTGGTTTGCAAGAGACAGATGCAGGGGTCTGAGCCCTGCCCCATAGTGCCTGCAGGGCATGGCTGAGCCTTTACCCCAGAGTTTCAGATGCTGGGCCAGTAAGCCCACAGCTGCTCTGTCCCTGGGGACAGGGACAGCAGCTCTGGCCTTTTAGACGAAAGTTGGCTTTCAGCCTGAGCTTGGATGCCCATACCCTGGAAGGGCAATCTGGGGGTCATTTGGATCAAAACCACAAGCAAACTGAATGTTCCCACAGCACGGGGGCTGACCACGCAGTGGCTGGGGGCTCCCGTGGCCCTCGGACTCCCACTGGCTGAGGGGCTGCAACAGCCCTCCCTCCCCTCCCTGTTTCCCATTCCCCAGAGACTTAGGATGTAGGGGGGCTGCTTGAGGGGAGGTTCAAGTATTTCCTGCTGAGATGGTGACCCCCAAAGGGCAAGGAGAAGTCCCCAGGGGCTCCAGCACTAGGGGCAGCCCAGGACATCCACCCAACAAGTCCTCCTGGCTCTGGTCAGCCCCACCACATGGGACAGGAAGGAGGCCCTGCACTGAGCCCCCACCCGCTGGGTGTCCACAGGTGGGGGCGGTTACTCAGGCCCTGACACAGTGAGCAGTGCCCTTAAGCTAGAAGGACATCTGCTCCCAATCCTGCAGCAGTGGCCAAGGAGGCTGCTGTACCCGGACTGGGGACACTTGGCACTGAGGATCTGAGGGGGTCCTGGGGCCACTGAATCCCCTGGGATCTTCCTGCACCAGCCTTCAAACCCCATAGGGTTCTGGCCTACCCATCAGCCTTACCACCTCCCAGCAGAGGCGTCTCTCGGCTACAGGCCTTCCTTGTCCCTGACAGCAGAGGGCTCCCTGGGGCCCTCTGGTCCCCTTAGCCAGCCTCCCAGGTTGCCCTTTCACCCTGGCGAGTGTCCTGCTGTCCTTGCACTGCTTCCATCTGATGCGTTGCCCTCGGGATCACACTGCCACATGATGAGCCACCATAAAAGACGAAACACAGCCACCCCACCTACTTTTAACACTGATAAACCTCAGAGATCTTGAAATGTGAAAAAGTGGCCCCCAGAACAAATGAAATATGCTCTCCCCATGTGGAAAGACTGCCACAACCCCGAGCTGTGAGTGCCCTTCGGCAGAAACCCAGAGCTCCCTTGGGAGCTACAGCCACGCCCTACTGAGCAGGCGGGATAAGGCCATGTGCCCCCTTGAAAGGGCAGCGTTAGGCACTCCCGTCCCCTACCTCCACCTCCTTGTCTCCTTGGGAGCCCCAGAAGGCTGGGACACATGCCTCCCTGTCCACTGAGCACCAACCCACAGGCCTCTGGATATGGCGATTTTGCCAATGTGAGTGGGTTGGGGGCCCCAAGCTCCCTGTGCACCCGCATGGAAAAGGACAGAGGAGGGGGCCGGGACTGCACACGGAGGGGGCACTGGCTGCATTTCTCTGCCCAGCCCAAAGCAGACTTGCCACGTGTTCCCCTCCCTGGAGGAAACAGACCAGCAGTTCTTCCGAAGAGAATAAGGAGCGTTAAGTGAACGTGGGCCATAGGAAGCACTGGGCAAGAAGGCCTGGAGGCTCTAGGGTAGCTCTGAGGCTGTGCTCACCCCTGCTGGGCCACCCAGCGATGCCCGATCTGACGCTCCTCGCTGGCTCTTTTGCAGCTCCCCTGGGATGGCATCAACTGCCCTCTGCTCTCTGCCACCCTCCCCAGTGGGGTGAGCAACCCCACCACTCAGCTGCTTCCTGGCCTGGCATGACCAAGATGGTGGATTTCTGTCCAGGACAAAAGGATATTCTGATGGGGAGGAGGTAGCAGTGACCTCCACTTCTATGCCTTGGCCCCAAGGTTAACCAGATAAATCATGGGGTCTGGTAACAAAGTGCCCAAGTCTCCTCACAAAAGAACCACTGAGTCCTAGCATCAACCCATGTAGCCCTGAGGGGAGCACCTGGGGGCCCTCTCCTCCCAGAGGCGCCTGAGTGAGGCCAGCTCAGATGAGACACAGCAGGACATGCTTGGGATGCAGAGATGAGAGGGAGCAGGGGGCACAGAGGCATGTGAAGGGCACAGGAGAGTGTCCCAGATCTGCTCTTGGTGTGACACTCTCCCAGAGCAGCCCCTGCATCGATGGCCTAAGGAAGGGTGTGACCCCCATTCAGCATGAAAACCAACGGGCAGGTTGGTCTTAAATGCCATTCGGGTGATGGGCCCAGGGTCCACATTGCTTGCCTGTCTACAGAGAAGCAGCAGGCTGAACCAAGCCTTAAGGGAGGTGGGGTTGAAGAAGGAGGAAAGGAGATTAGAGGAAGGAGAGGGAGGGAGGAAGGGAGAGACAGCTAAGCTTCTGAGAGGCCACCCTGTGCCCTGGGGGGTGACCAATCTTCTTTTGAACAGAGCCCAGAACTGCTTTGCCCAGACCTGAGCTGGGGGCAGAGACTTGGAGAAAGGGCTGGGATGACACGGCAGACCCTGGCGAGTCCTGCTCTCACCACCTTGCTCCCAGAGGCGTCAGCTCTCTGTCACCTGTTCCCCACCTGTCGGAGTGGAGTCTTGGCAGGAGCTCACATGAGACCCTGGGTGGACCTTTGGTACTATCGTCCAGGCTGGAATTCGGTGTAATGGGCTGATTTCTGAAGACTACCCCCGCAGCCCTGGAGGCCCAGAGGGGTAGGGAGGGCCATGTGCAGACAACTCCCCAAAACACAGGTGCACACACATGCACATGTACACACATGCCCACACAGGGATACACACACATGCACACACATACCCACATTCACAGATGCATGCACAAACATGTCCAAACACGTTTACACATATGTACACACGTGTACACACATGCATGCACACAGTCCCCACACATGTGCATGCACACACACCATATGTATACATGCATGCACACGGGCACACATACAGACACGTGACCACACATGCACTGACAGGCACTCACACCTCTATGTATGCACATACAGGTGCAAGATGCACACACGCTCGCACAATGCCTCCACCCAGGAATGCACATATGTACACACAAACCTCCATGTGCACACATGTAATGCATATGCACACACATAATTCCATGCACATGACATATGCACACTGACACGTGTATAAACATAAGCATACACACATGCCTCCACACAGGATGTGCACACACTCCACACATGCACACAAGTACACAAACACACACCTCAAGCCCTCCAAGCTCCATGGTGCTCCACACTGTCCAGCCCCTCACACTTCCTTGTACACAGCATGCAGGTACAAACGACAGACACCTGGCACAGAGTGGGGTGGGAACTCACCTTGAGGTCTCTGTGGACGACCCCCATTTGGTGGCAATGGAGAACGGCCTCCAGGATCTGCTGGATGCAGTGACTGTGGCAAACAGCAAGTGGGTTAGTGTGAGTGGCCCTGGGGAGCAGCAAGGGGAGGCACTGGGGGCAGGGGCAATGGTGTGTGGCCTGGGGGGACCAGGGGACAGATGGAGTAAAGTGGAGAGGAGATCCAGGAGGGGCCTCTGGGGCTCCTTCCTTACCTCCAAGGCCAGCAACCCTGGCCCTGGCCCTGCCTTCCCCTCTGGGCCTGAGTCTGCTCATAGGGCACAGCCAGGCACACAGAAGTGACTTTCAAAGGAAACACCCTTGTTCCCAGGCTCCTGTTGGCCAAGCCTGACCCTGAGCTGGGCACTCAGGAGGAAGGCCAGGCTGAGCCTGTACCCTGCAAGGCAGGCTGCGGTGAGCGGGGCAGGTGAGCATGTCACGTGTCTGTATGTGTGCCTGTGTGCATGCGGGCGAGAGGGCCAGAAAACTTGCAAGGCAGGGAAGGGCCAAGGCGGCTGGGGGTGGAGGCAGGGGACTGTCCTGGTGTGTGGGAAAGCCCCAGGCACCAGGACCCTGCTCCCAGCTGGAGCAGAAATAATGTGCTTGGGGACATGTTATTTCATTTTAATAAAAGCTGAAACCCGGCCGGGCAAGGTGGCTCAGGCCTGTAATTCCAGCACTTGGGGAGGCCAAGGCAGGTGGATCACCTGAGGTAGGAGTTCGAGACCAACCTGACCAACATAGTTAAACCTTGTCTCTACTAAAAATACAAAAATTATCTGGGCATGGTGGCTCATGCCTGTAATCCCAACTCAGGAGGCTGAGGCAGGAGAATCGCTGGAACCCGGGAGTCGGAGGTTGCAGTGAGCTGAGACTGCACCACTGCACTCCAGCCTGGGTGACAGAGCGAGACTGCATCTCAAAAAAAAAAAAAAAGTGAAACCTAAGCTTCCACATCAGCCGGTGGCTGCCATGTTGGCTCAGTTCCAGCAGCACCGGGGGCATTTAGCTCAGCTCCCAGGAATCTGAGGGGCGGGGCAGGGGGTCCTGTGTGCACGGCCCTGAGCACACAGAGCTTCCCCTTCAACCCTTCCTCTCGTAGTTAGGAAGGGCTGTTGGCAGAAGTTCCTGGGCCTTCCAGGCCATGGCTGGGAGGAGAAGTCCAAGCTGCTCTCAGGCCACCTTCCTGACACCCGTCCTAGAGCACATCAGACCCAGGGCCATAGAGCCCCTGCATATACCGAGAGCCTCTGGCTTGAACCTCCTTCTGCCCAGGTGCCACTGGAGCCCACCACAAGCCCCTCCCAGGTACAGCACCACAATGCAGGGTGATGGCAGCCACCACCTTTGAGGTTGCCCTGCTGCCGAGGCCTGCCGCAGGCTGCTGATGCCCACTGGCCTGGGGTCTCAATCACTGCCCCACTGGGCAGGGTGAAGGGAGGGACAGGAAGACCCTCTTAAGACCCTTCTATCCCAGCCAGATCCTGGGGGCACAGGAGGGTGAACAGGGTCAGCAGGATGAGTGAGCTTTGTTTTCCTAACAGCAAATTCAAAGAGGACACGGAAGCCCAGCCCTCTTCCTCAAGTGGCTCCCAGCCCTCCTGGTCCCAGCGTCAGCCATTGCATTCCAAAGTGAATCTGAATTTCCTTCTGAAGAAACCCAGTCCTCAGAGTCCTAATGGGTGACAGACTCCTGAGGTGTCCTGGAGTGGGGTCAGGAGAAGCCAGGTGGGGTCAGGAGAAGCAAGGCCCAAACTTATGGGAGATAGCCCTGTGGTGGTGTCACTTCAATGGCACAAGAGCCAGCCAGAATCCTATCTCCATGCTCCATGTGTCCTGGGGTATTCTGACTCCTCTCCTTCCCATGTGCCCTGGGTGTCCTGCCCCTTTGCTGAAACATCCTCGCTTCTTCTGCCTGGCCCTCACCTAGAGACTTCCTGGTCTCTCTTCTGCTCCTGCCACTCCTGTAGGGTGCTGTGTTTCTGCAGCCAGCCCATGACAAGCCACTGTGAGGAGCATCCACTTCCCATGATGCCCTCATCTGCCTGGAGCAGCCCCTCCTCCTCCCCATCTGTTCCTTTGAATGGCCAGCTGTGTCCTGGAGAGGCCTGTGGCCTGAGCATGGCTGGCTGGCTGGTGGCGGGGCTCCCTCTGGTGGGCAAACTCAGTCTCCTGCAGGATGGGAAGCCTGGGCAGCGGGGACGGGCTGAGGCTGTGGGGTGAGATGTCCGCAGCCATCCAGATGGGTCCCGATGCAGAGTGAGCTCAGTGTGAACCTCCCAGGGGCCAGATGGCTCCTTCATGCCCTGCTGAGTGATGAGGACGGTAGCAGTGCTGGCCATATCCTGTGGTCAGTCTCTGTCCTGGGAAGGGCGCAGATATTGGCCCCCTCCTGCTCAATCATGTGCACTTTCCCCCAGCCCATCCCCATGGTCCATCACTGCCTTGAGGGCTGGACTTTCCTCTGCCCTTGGGTGCTCTCCTGGTGGAGTGATGTGTGCAGAGATTGTGGTCACCAGGAAGTGCCACCTCCCTGGACACCAGTAGGGGCTCGGCCTGCACCGAATGCACCTCACAAGCTACTGCTAAGGGCAAGAGCTGAACCTTCCTCGTTGACCTTCTTTCAGCCTCAGACTTACTGAGTCCTGGCTGCAGCTCTGGCCACACCCTGTATCCTCCTTCCTCCCCAGCTGACATCACCCCCGACTGCACAGTCAGCTCGCCCAGTCGTCCTTGGCCTCCCCCGCTGGTGGTGCAGGGCCCCAAACCAATGCCAGAGACACAGGGACTGTGAGGCCAGCATCGGATCTGCGCCTCTCCACGGTGTCCTCGAGGGTATGTCGGGGACTTGGCACGTGTGGCTGAGACCAAGTCCACCCCGTCCACTGTCATGCAGGCTCCAGGTCCTGCAAACGCACAGTCAGGAACAAGTTGGCTGAGCAAGTCAGGGGTCCCCAAGACAAGGCCAAGCCAGGTTGCACCCAGAAGGGCAGGTGGGATGGGACAACCACCCAGCCTGGGACAGTCCACTCAGGGCGGCCTCCTGCACTTCAGGGACCCATCCTCACATTGCTCTTGCCCTGGTGTAATCTGAGACCATGGCCCTTGCAGGATGTGAGACCTCACGGTCACGCCATCTTAACTGCCCTCACCTTCTGTTAACATCGCTGTCTTCTCTAGAAAAGGCTGACCCCTCTAGGATTTGTTTTGTTTTGTTGTCATGTTTGAAACGGGTTGGGATGCCACTATTGTGGTTAGAATTGTTCCCAAGCAGCATTTGGGATGTTATTCTCAACCTGGGCTCTGATTTCCCCCACTCCAGGGACAGTCAGCATTGCACAGGGTCCCTTTCAAAAGCCACGTTGCTTTATTTATTTATTTATTGAAACAATTTTGCTCTTGTTGCCCAGGCTGGAGTGCAGTGGCGCGATCTCGGCTCACAGCAACCTCCACCTCCCGGGTTCAACTGATTCTCCTGCCTTAGCCTCCAGAGTAGCTGGGATTACCTACAGGTGCCCACCAGGACATCCGGCTAATTTTTGTATTTTTAGTAGAGATGGGGTTTCACCATGTTGGTCAAGATGTTCTTGAACTCCTGACCTTGTGATCTGCCTGCCTCAGCCTCCCAAAGTGCTGGGATTACAGGCATCGTAAGCGTGAGCCACCGCGCCCCACCACCACATTGCTTTTTAAGGGTTTGTTTTTTTTTTAATGGGTTCTAAATGTTTTAAACTTTGCTTTCCCTGTTTGAAGAAGCCATGGAGACCCTTCAGTCTCCCTATAAACTCCAAAAGAAGACCTGCTTCCTCCTAAGAGGAATTTCCAGCCTTTTTGATTAGAAATGAGTTTGGAAAAGCAGTGTCTGTCCTGTTTCTTCTTGTTCCTGAACGAGCTCATCCAGAAATCTGTCATCTGCCCCACAGGCAGCAGCTCCAGGCCCTGGGCAGGCATCTGGCAGGGCACTGGCACACTCGCCCCACTGCATCTGTGTGGTTGGGAAAGCGCCTCCCTGCCTGGGTCTGGCCCGGAGGCCTCAGCCCATCCTATCCCGTGCCTGTCCTTCTTTACCTCTGTCTAAGCACAACCTTGCCTGTTTAGCCATGGGGCTCCGCCCTAGGGTAGGTCAAGCCCCCTCTTTTGCCACAGTCCTGCCCCGAATTCGTGGTGATGCCTGTGGGGTAGGGGCCCACAGGGGCCTCTGTCAGACTCTCCACTGGGATCCACTGCCTGAAGGCTGAAGCTCACGCACAGAGAACAAAGCTGCAGCAGCCTCAGGCAGGGCCCGAGGCTCACCCCGAAAAAAAGGAGCCTGAGGCTGCCGAAGCCTGAGGAGGGACCCTGTGCCCAGGCTGTCGCACCAGCGGGGCCAACCCAGGAAGGGTTATCCAGGAGGCTCCTTCCCTCTCCCTGTCCCCTCTCCAGCTCAGCTTCCAAAATCACTGCCCGGATCCTGGCACCCTCCACAGGACCCAGGCCATGTGCCCCTCCCTCCCCACAAGTCTGGCTACCTAACACCCTGCATTTGAGCCCCAAACCCTCAAGGGAGGCAGTGGAGTTTCTAAGAGAACATCTCTTCTGGCTGGTTCCAAGGGACTCCATACACCAGGGGTGCCCTCAGCATCAGGAGTCCTCTGGGAGGAAGTGGGGAGACCCGGGTCAGAGCAGGGAACACGACAGTTTGCTCTGGCAAAGGTTCCTGGGACTTCATGAGGACCCCGGCAACCCCTCACTTCTCCCTTCCTGAGCCCACCCTGAGGCTGCTCCAGACCTCACCAGGCCAGCTCTGTGGCCCCCGGCCCACAGCCGAAGATCTGGTGTTCAAGCAGGTGGGGATTCCTGCTGCCAGGTCAGGCACCCAGGGCCCGCCACAGGGAGGGGCTGTGGGTGTGTGTGGGGTGCCGTGTGCCCATCAGAAACTCAGACTGAGGAGGGAGACGCTGAGCAAGAAGTCAAGGCTGTACCTGTGGACTGGGCAGAGGGGCTGGCACTCTGCAGGGAACTGGCCTGGTGTGATGAGGAAGCCACACGTGACCCCTTCACCCTTGTGGCTGGAGCTGCCCCACTGCAGCCTCTGCCCAGGGCAGCGAGGGGTGAGCATTCCGGGAAGGCTGACTCTCAAGCTGCCCCCAGAGTGGGAAACAACAGGTTGTGTCTCCTTCTCCAAACCTAATGAACACAAAGAGCCCTCAACCATACAGGGGGCCAAGAGGGATCGCAGGAGCGGAGGGCACTCTGGGGGCTACAGGACATCAATAAGGAGGCAGAGGGAGATTAGGAGAGGGTGCGGAGCAGGCAGGCAGGGGAGGAGGAGGGTGGGAGTGAGGGGCATGTGATGGGGCACGGCAGGGGGTGGGGGTGGGGGAGGGTGGGGCTATGGTCTAAGGCACTCCTGAGGCCTAGCTCTGGGGTCCAATCTGCCAATGGGAGGCTCTAGGAGGCCACACGCCCCCACCCTTGCCCAATATCTGTCCACCCCTCATGGCAGTCAGCCCACTCCAGGGTCCCACCTGCCTGGCAGGTGTCTGGGTAGGCCAGCAGGGACCCTCAAGTCTACCTGGCCAGCAGGCAGGCAACAGCACGCTCTGTGACATATCTCACCCCAGAATCTCAGAGCAGGGGGACAGGGCTCCGTTCCACTTTCTACTTTTCTTCTAAGTAGAATATAAAGGAAAACCTCATCTTCTTCCACTCCAAAGGCAAAGGCCTCTCCAGGCTGTTCTGCAAACTACAAAGTCCTTCCTCAAGGGTCTTTAGAAAAGAAGCCAGTGCCCCGAACCCCACAGAAGTCTGGGGCCAAGAGAGTCGCCAGCCCTGTCCCTCTGCCCATCCAGCTCTGGGGAAGACCCAGTGGCACCAGAGCTGCTCACATGGCACATCAGGGCCATGTCACGATGGGCAAGGCTTCCTACTGGTGCAGAGGCAAGTCACATCAAACGACTTCTGCTACTTAAAAAAAAAATTCACTTTTCTGGATCAGAAAAGTAATACATACTCATTTTAAAAAGAGCTTTTTTTTTTTTTCTTTTTTTAGACAGAGTTTCACTCTTGTTGCCCAGGCTGGAGTGCAATGGTGTGATTTCAGCTCACTGCAACCTTCAGCTCCTGGATTCAAGTGATTCTCGTGCCTCAGCTTCCTGGGTAGCTGGGATTACAGGCATGTGCCAACATACCTGGCTAATTTTGTATTTTTAGTACAGACAGGGTTTCCCCATGTTGGTCAGGCTGGTTTTGAACTCTTGACCTCAGGTGATCCACCCTCCTCGGCCTCCCAAAGTGTCGGGATTACAGGCATGAGCCATCACGCCTGGCCTAAAAAGAGTTTTTAAATAGACAAAGAAGATACAAATTTAAAATCATCCACAATTTCACCACCTAGAGAGATCCACTGTTAGCCTTATTTATTTATTTATTTATTGGAGACTGGGTCTCGCTCTGTCACCGAGGCTGGAGTGCAGTGGCACAATCTTGGCTCATTGAAACTTGGAACTCCTGGGCTTAAACCAACCTCCCACCCCAGCTTCCCAAGTAGGCGGTGTGCATGTGTGCCACCATGCCTGGCTAATTTTTTAAAGTTTTTGGTAGAGAGAGGGTCTCATTATATTGTCCAGGCTAGCCTCAAACTCCTGACCTCAAGCAGTCCTTCTGTCTTGGCCTCCCGAAATGTTAGGATTACAGATGTGAGCTACCATGCCTGGCCTCAGTTTTTTTTTTTTTTTTTTTTAATACACACCTCTGTGGCACAGCATGGTGGGTAGGGAGTAACGCCGTCAGCTGTCCCTGAGGTAAGATGTACTGTTATGAAAGACATCCTCGTCAGGGGTCAGGGTGGCATCTGGCCTTGGCCACAGCAGGCTACCAGTGGCCTATGCTTCCAGGAACAGGGCCCTGTCACCTCCCCAGGTGACATCTGCTGGTCTCCAGCAGCCAGGCCACAAACAGCCATCTCTGAGACCATCGGTCCCTCTTCATCCCTTCGGGGAGGACTGGCCTTGTGGGGAGGGCTGCCTGAGGGTTCATGGGAAGTCCCGCCTGGGTGGAATCCAAGTCCCTCCATTCCATCCCCACATTGGGAGGCCAACAGACCCAGGGTCAAGCCCGCTGAACAGGGCCTTGGGTGTGGAGGAGAGGTGGTCTCTTGGCTCTGTGCTGAGGTTATAAGTTGCCTTTGGTTTCATTCCCATCGCCCTGGGGTGTGGGTGAGCAGGAATGCACAGGAACAGACGTGGGTTAGAAAGAGCAGCAGGAGTGGGTGTGGGAGGGATGGGGAGGGTATAAGGGAAGACGGACAGACAGTGTGAGGGCTCTGTACCCACCTGGCATCAGCCTCACTGTAGTACTCTCTTGCCACAATGTCTTCAAAGAGCTCCCCACCAGTGACCCTATGGGAGAAGCATGAAGGGGTCACAGATTCTGGAGACCCCTGTCACATTGTCACCTCCATGACTACCACCACCACCATCATCACAGTCACCATCACCACCATCACACCGTTACCATCACCATCACCACCACCATCACCAGCACCACACCTCCACCATATTACCATCATCACTTGGGACTGACAGCTTACCAGTGGTTACTTATCTATAGTGACATTTAACATTTCAGTGCTCACAGCCACTCTGTGACACTGGCCATTATTATACTCCACTTATGGATAAGAAAACAAGTTTCAAAGATTTGGTGATTAGCCCAGGCCTTATGATTCAAATTCCAAGTCTGAGAAGTTCTGGTCTCCCTTCCTCAACACTCCCCCACCTGCACTTAGGGCCAGAGTGGTGGCCCTCGAGCAGGATCAGAGGCCCAAAGACATGATGCCTAAGTCTGGCCTCCCTTGTGGGCCGGGGTCTTGAGGTGTTCAAAGTCCCGTCTCTAGGAGGACAACAGAGGTGATGGGCAGAGGGGAGGTCTCTGCCCACTCTGCTCTGTGTCCCCACCCAGTGAGTAGTCGTCAGGCCCGAAGGTCAGGATAGACCCTGTAAGCAGAAGCCGCAATGTGAAGGGCCTCTGGGAGCTGGGTAACGTGAGCATGGAACAAAAAGGTGGAGGGGCAGAACGCACCGCAGGAGAGTAGGACGGAGCCCTCCGCAGGTCTGCCCAAGCCCTCACCCACTCAGCCTGCTTGAGTCTGCTGGAAGACTCCCCTAGAAGCTCCCACCCCTGAGGAGGCTCCCATACGGCTCCTGTGACCCTGTGTGTGGGGCAGGCCTGTGGGTCCCGAGCTCCTCCTCTGCCTCTGCACCCTCTTCCCCCTCCCCGGGCCTGCTCCACTGCACGGCCCAGGTGCTGTGGCCTCTCTATCTGCCTTGCAATTTTCCCCATTAGTTCTGGAAAGTGGGGCTTAGGTCTTCCTCATTTCTGGCCCCGCACTTGGGGCTGGGCTGGTCCACTGCGGGGAAGACCCAGCGAGTGGGGACTGTTGAACATGTGACCCTGGCATGTGCGGGTGCTCTCAGCACTGGAGAAAAAGAGAAGTGAGGACGTGCTGAATGCTGGCTCACCCCTGCTCCAGCTAAGTGCATGCCCTGATGATCCCACTGAACCTCCTCAAGATCCTTCGAGCACCGTGAGGTGCATCACACCAGGAAGACACCCAAGTCCCTGGCACCTAGCAGGGCATTAAAGGACTGGGTGTCCCCTTTCCTTTCCCTGTTTCTCTGTCCAAGCTGGGGGCTGCGGGCAGGAGCTCTGCCTCTGATGCCTGACTGGCTCTGCGGTTCTGTGTCCCCCACCTGCACCTGGCATGTGGCCCGGCCCTCTGCTCACCCTCCCTCGCTCCTCTGCATGCCTCTCCTCTTACTCCTCAATGGCCAGCACGCTTCCGCAACCAATCAACCATCACACTGACCACAGGAAACAAAACGGTGCTGACGGGGGCCCTTCCCAGGGTCATCTGGCCTGGCTCCTGACCTTGGCCTATCTGTGTGAGGGTGTGTGTGTGTGTGTGCATGTGTTCACATGTGTGGGTGCCTGTGTGTGTCCTTGTGTACATGTATCCTGGCTTGTGCATGTGAGCACGTGTGCTTGTGTGTCTGTGTGTTGTACTCGTGTTCATGTATATAAGTTTGCATGTGTGCATGTGTGTGCCCTTGTGTGATTGTACAGAAATGTGTGCATGTGTACACATGTGTGCATGTGTGTCAGTGTGCATTTTTGGACATATGTGTGCTTGTGTGTACACATGTGCATTGGGCAGGAGGATCAAATTCCACATCTGGCAGCTGGCAGGGCATTAAAGGACTGGGTGTTCCCTTTCCTTAGCCTGAAAGGGCCCACATAGGACCCCATGCCCCCCTTTCCTTAGGCTGTGGGGGACACACGGCTGATTCTAGGCCTCAGCCATGGCACCTGTGGGAGCTTCTGTCCTCTGGGTGTGCAGGTGTGTGTGAGACCCTCAATTCCCAGGTCTGGTCCTCAAGCCCTGTGACATTCCCAAGCAAGGGGAGTGGGAATATCTGTCAATCCCCCAGAATCCAGAGTCCCCACACTACCATGGGGCCTCAGGGCCTCCTGAAGGTGATGCCAGCCAACCCCAAAAACTGCTGTCCTGCCCCTCTGCTGCCCTGGAGGCTGGCGGCGGCGCAGGGGCCATGGAGGATTGTGGAGAAGACATGCAGGGTCCTTCCTGACTCACCAGCCAATTTCCTCTTCCCAGCCACCTCAGGGCCTCCCTGACACCTGCCTGGCATGTGCTTGGCAAGGGCACACACATGCATGAACACACCACCCTTTCTCCTCCTCAGCTCCTGTAACACATGCAGCCATCTGTTGGCCACCAGGGCCCCTGGACAGGACCCCCCCACACACGCAGTCTCTCCATTTCCTGGGCAAAGACGCCGGTGGAGCTGTGGTGAGGCCCACAGGTGTGGTAGCAAGCCTGCCAGCTCCCTAGGGCCACAGGACAGACATTTCAGGACACAGCCTCGGTTAGGCATTGGCAACTGTGTCCTGGGTCAGGTCCAGTCACCTGGCTGGTGATTTGAGTTGGTATCTTGTGGGACATGCAGGGGAACCTGAGAGGTGGCCAGGCCCCTGCAGGGACAGTCTCGGCTTCGCTAGGCCAGAGAACCCCACGTGGACAGAGGCTTCCTCAGGCCTACATGTGTCATGGCCTGATGTCTGTCACTTGAGGAAGGAGGAGCTGAGAAGGCAGCCCCCATGCAGGCTCATCCTATCTCTGCTCAGCCTGCAGGCTCATAGCAGCCATGGGGATGGCCTGGGGTAACCATGGCAATAGCACCAAGGCCGGGCTTCCCTGGCTGTGCGGCCGGCTAGAGGCCACAGGGGCAGGCTAAGGCCTATGGACCCTTGCCCAGGTCAGGGTCCTGGAGCAGCACTGACTCACAGACAGCTAAATATAGCACTGCTTAGCAGGAACTGTCAAAAGTAAGGGAGATGAGATCACTGCTTCTAAATCCGGCAGGAAGTGAGAGGCGGCAGCGGCCCCAGACACCTTCTCACTGAGCTACCGCACACACACTCATAAAACACACATGCACACACATGCACACTCATGCAAACACACACGTACACATACATGCACACAAACATACATGCATACACTTGTGCCAATGCACCCACATGCACACACCTCCCCACGCTCACACATTCACACAATACACACGCACATGCATGCACATCCCCACCCATATGGTTCACACCCCCCCATGTGCAAACACCCACACACATGCACACATGTGCACATGCTCACGTTTCCCAGCCACACTCATGAACACACACACGTGCGCTCACGCCAGCCAGTGGGGCCCCAGTCCAGCTGGGACGAGGGCACCAAGGAAAGAAAGGTGAATACAGCTGCTGACTATTCCTCTGGGGTCCACCCACCCACTGCCTCCAGTGTGCCCTGTGCTGTGTGGAGGAGAGGGAGGGCCCAGGAAGTCAGCCCCGCCTCCGTGTGCCTCAGTAACCTCAGTGCAAAGCAAATGAGGAGAGGTGAGGGAGGCTGGGCCGGGCACAGCGTGGAGCAAGGTGACCAGCAGCAGAGGCACACTCAAGGGAGTGGCCAGCCTGTGGGGTTGAGACTATTCCCTGGGGCTGGGGAGGCTGCAGATCCCACCCTGAGCCAAGGCCGGGAGTGAGTGCAGGCAAGAGTCCCCAGCTCTGGAACTTACAGATCGAAGACCAGGTAGTGGAAGCCCTCCTCGGAGATACTGTCATGGAGACGCACTGTGGGGACAGAGAAGCCATGAGGGGATGGCAGGAGCCCAGGACATACCCCCTGCCTGCCTCCGTACCTGTCCAGGCACACCACCCACTATGTAAGCCCTAGGTCTGCCCACAGGATTGGGCTAGGGAGGGCCTGGGTGGGCAGGCTGGAGGGCAGGGCTGAGCAGAGTGCTTTGGGCCCTGTGGGCCAGCTGGCCATCCAGCGAGTACCCGCAAGGCCTCTGAGCAGTCACCCTGCCCTTCCAGTCTGGTCATTTGTCTCCTTTTGCCAGAGAGAGACCAGGCCCTCTTGGTCCCAGCCTGGGCCTCAGCGGCTCCCAAACACCACGGAGATCAGCAGGAGCAGCTCACACCGCCAATCCCCACAAAGGAGCTGCCGCGAAGCTCCACTTGACAAGAAGCTGGGACAAAGATTACTCATTATTTGCCCTGGGTCTTCCCAGGGCTGCCCTCAGCCTTCACGCTCTGCGTCTCTGCTGCGTGCTGCTGGCACAGGCTGGTGGGCAGGGTCCCCGCCCGAAGCAGCATCATCCAAAGGTTTGGGCTCTGAGCTCCAATTCCCAAGCTGGCTGGTCAGCAGGGTGGACCACCATCATTCCCTCCCTGCCCCTTGCACAACTTCCCTTGACGATCTATGTGCAGCGTGCCTGGCCCTGGAACTCTGCCTGGTGCAGGGCAGGAGCTGGTCAGGGTGTGATGAATGAACCAGCGGATGGAGGAAGAGGCGAGGGAACAGTGAGTGATTTCAGCACAAAGCAAGCAACCCCAAAGCCTGCTTCTTCTCCTTGAGCTGGAGATGTGCCCTGTACTAAGCAGCAAATATTTTCTAGGAATGACTCATTTTGGACACTCTCCCACGTGCTGACTCTGATGATTGCTAGAACGACGAGGACGACGACAGCCAACACGCCAGGGCTGGTCTCAGCACTTTGTGTGTGTTATTTCATTTAACCTTCCGAGCCACCCCGAGCAGTTGCAGATGAGGAAGCTGAAGCACAGAGAGGTTAGGTAAGCAGCTGACAGTCACACAGCTCACAAAAAGCAGAAAACGGCCGTGGACTCAGTGGGCAGTCTGGCTTGAGGGCCTGCACTCCACCAGCCTCGTTCCCTCCAGTCCTCAAGTCCTGGGAAGATGAACCTCTGAGGCATGGCTCTCCAGCACTTGAGACTGGGCCACAGACGCTGAACGGGTAAGGCACAGCTGCCTTCTCCTAGGTTTGCAGGCCCCTGGGCCTCAGGCACAAGCAGCCCCTTCCTCGCCTGCTCTGTCGTTGTCCCAGTTTCTAACTGGCTGCCAGTGCCCTCCCTCCTCTGGCTCTGGTTCTCCTAGGCACCCGGCCTGAGAGTGTCCTTATATCCGGGAACTCTATGTGGCCTCTGCGGCCTAGGCCTCACCCTGCAGATTGCTGCAGCCCCAGACCAATGGTCCTCCTCAGCCCCTAAACCCCAGGCCAAATGCCCTCCACCAAGGGCAGGCCTGGCCCCAGAAGACTCCACAGAGTCAGAAAATACAGGGCCGACCCTGCCCCTGCCACTCATACTGGCTGTGTGACCTGGGGCAGGTTCTCATCCCATCTAAGCCTCAATCTGCCCCTCTGTGAAATGGGATAAATAGCACCTCTTCATGGGGTGGCCGTGAAGATCAATTATGTAGCCTGTATGGTGTTCGGAGACAGTGAGCACCTGGAAAACCATAGCTCTGTGACCGTCACTGTCACTGTCATCACCTGAGTGTGAAGAATCCCGGGTGACCAACGGTCAGCACCAGGGTCTGGGGCCCACTTAGAGTTCTGGAAGGTTTTGCAAGCCTAGAGTGGGAAGACCTACTCTGTTCTCTTCTCCATCCAGCCTTCTCCTTTCTGCCCCGCCTAGCCCCATTCTCAAAGAACAAAGTCTTCCCCAGAACACGTCCTGTATCAGCTCCCTGCACTGAGGGCAACTCTTGCCCACTGGGGCTGTCTGGGAGCCGATGCTGACCTCTGCCAAGCACCGTCTCCACCAGCTAAGGCACTCATCTGAAACCAATGTCCCCTTTCCCTCTCACCCTTCTCTGGCTGACTTCTGTCCCAAAGGCAAGCATGGCCTCTCACTAGGTCCCCTGGACCCTCTCTTTGCTCCTAGGCTCCCATTCTACCCAGGCTGGTCTGTGTGTCCCTAAGACACAGCGGATCCCGGAGGCCCACCAACATCCCGCTTCTAGGAGCCGCCTGTGAAATCTCTGGAGTTAAAATGCTCACCCCTCCCCACCACTCCTTTCTGTCTGGGGCTGCCTGATAAGTCCGGTTGGGGGCCCAGGAGGCCGACCCTTCTGAGCTGTCCCACCTGGGACATGCTGCTTGAAACTCACACACTCAGAGCAGAGGCGGTGGCAGGGGCCATGGAGGGGATGCCCCCCCAGATCCCCCGCCGGCAGCTCCAGGGAAGGCCTGTAATCCACGAAGCTACCTGGCTGCTCCCTGGGGGCCCTGCAGGGTCATCTTCATGGTTGGGGCTGCCCCTGCCCTCAGGCACACATCTCCCATGCAGCCCCGGTGGGGTGAGGCAAAGGCAGATGGGCTCCGGGGTGGCGGTTGGGGGGGATCCCACCTCCTCAGCAGGAAGCAGGTTGCTCAGGCCAGATGGAGCCACTGGGGGTCTGCGTGGGGAGTCTGGGCCGTGTGCATGTGGACACTTAAAAAAAAAAACATTTTTAACATTTTAAAAATAGTTATATACTTATTTTAGTGGCTTAGAAGAAAACCTAACTGGCACATCAGACGGCAAATTCAGACAGGGCTAAGCAAAAAAGTGAACTGCCAGAAAATCTCTTTAAATAAAAACAGTAAGCAAATGACACTGTGGGCAGCATACAGAGGTGGCAAATCAAGTCCTGGGTTACTAAGAGGAACCAGGGTAAAGAGTCCGGTCTGGACGCAGTGGGACAGGTGGGCAGTGGTGAATCTCACCAGGGACTAAGCTGCAGCCGCAGGACCCTGAGAACTCGCCTGGGGCTGCAGCCTCTCCCAGGCCCTGGAGTTGGGGCTGCCGCTTTCCATGCAGGGGCCCTGCTGGGTACAGTGGGCCACCTGCTCCTCTGCCTAGCTCATCCGTGAAGCACCAGATGAGGCAAGGTGGTTCCAGCCCCCTAACCCAGGCGATGAGGGTTTGATGACCTTCGGAGCCAGGCGAAGGTGAGTGTAGAGATGTCCCAGGCTCCCAAACGGGCTCCCAGTCCCCTGGTGTCCCTTTGGAACAAGCATGCCTGGGCAAGTGAATCAGAGCTTTGGAGGAAAGGGCCCACAATCCACCTGACAGGTGCCTCCGAGGCCAAGAGCGGCTGCCATCCCCAGGGCGTTTCCTAGTTGCTCCCCGACACGGGCAAGGCCTGAGCTCCAGGCTCCAGATGCCCCGTGGAGCAGCTGACTCTGAGCCAGTGCCACTTGTCCTCAGACTGTAGCTCCAGGAGCCCTGGGCCAGTGAGAGAAAGCAGTCAGGGCCTCTCAGCCCGTGGATGGCATGTGCTGGGGCCTTTGGTGGGTCTTTGTTTTCCTTGTAATTGGGCCATCTTGTAGCTTTTTTGAAGCCACAGAATGTTGAGGTCCCTGTGTGTTCTCAGTGGAATGGCAGTTTAGTGTTATGGGGTCACATGCTGGGCAGCGGCTCCGCGGAGGGCTGTCTGAGGAATGTGTCCTTTACCTTCCTCTGCAGCCACTGTCATCAATGCCACAGACAAGGCCCAAAGGATAGAGTGGGGTGGGGAGGGGACCTGTCCAGTTGGGGGGAGCTGGGTACCCAGAGCCCCGAGTTGCGGCTGTCCTGGCTCTGGGCACCCCCCCAGAATCATGTCACACAGGACAAAGTCCTCAAGGTCAGGGGAAGAGCAGGGGCGTCCTCAGGGGCTTCTGGTGGGATATTTCAACAGAAAAGAAAAGGAAGCCTTTCTGCATCTCTTTGAAATTCTGGTAAGAGAAACAGGAAGGGGTTGCTGTGGGGGAGAGGCTGGGGACCCATCCCCCTGCCCCACCCAGGGCCGCTCACCGATGTTGGAATGCTTCAGAAGGCGGCAGATCCGAGCCTCTCTCTCCAGCTTCTGGTGATCTAGAGGACAGAAAAGGACAAGGCGTGACCTCTTGCCCCAGCAACTGGTGACCCACAGATCGCCCACATCAGAAGAGGCCCACGAGGGTGTGCCAGGGCCTCCCACAAAGAGAGGAGTGGTGTGATCCCACAGTGAGTGGTCGTGCCCCCGCCACCGGAACACACTTCGTGGCACCCCCTGGGCCACTGATGGCAGGGCTGGGGCAGGGACCAGCCGGCTTATGTTGGAGTAGAGAGGCCCACTCGGGTGGTGAGCGCTACTAACTCGGGGCTAAAAGTTTCCCTGGATGATTCAAAGTTAGCAGCGCACTGATTTAATCCTCCACTTACTTGTCCTAATTCCATACTCTATGGAGCTTTTGGCTGAGGCCAAATTTGTTCTTCCGAGGCAGCGGAGGGGCCGTCAGAATGGGGCCGGGAGGGGGTGAGAGTGTGCCCCGACGCTGGCTGGCAGGAGGAGGGGAAAGCCTCAGAGAGGCCTCGCCTGGGGGATAGGAGTGAACTGGTAGTGAAGCGGGAGGTGGCCCCTCCGGCCCAACCGCTCTCCTCCCACCCCAGGAGGTGCAGGGCCCAGATCCCCGGACAAGGGAAGCATGGAGATGACTGGTACCCCTTGGGTGGCCCCACCACTGGCCCCCAAAAGATGGAGCAACTTATCTGCCAGAAATTTTACATTTCAAATCGAGGCAGGAGGCTTTTAAAAACGGATGGAGATGGTAATAGCAAAACCCAAAACCCCACACTTCCACCGAGATGCAGTCACACAGGGTCCCACACCACAACGCACCCTCCGCCCGCCCCATGTGCGGGCAGCACCCACAGCCTAACGGTGTGGAGGGATCGAGCAGCAAAGGAGGACCCACAGTGTGCTCTTATTTGCACAAAGGTCGAAACTAGACAGGTGGGCACAGCTGCGCGTGGGGAGCTGCAAGGAAAGGCCAGTGCATTTCAGAGTTGAGGACGTGACTGGGGAGGGGCATGTCTGGAAGCCCTCCACCTGCCCAGTGCTGAGTCCCACCATGGGAAAGGTGAACAGGGCCCGAGGGCGCATAATTAATACACCAGACAAGGCCTCAGGGATGCCTCCTTCGCCTGGAATGCCCAGTAGCAGGGAAAGAATGAGGCTCTGCCACTTCACAACCGTCCTGAGGAAGAATTAAAACCTCTGATCCCTGCGCTTGGTGGAAACTCGTCCACCTGCAGGAAGGGAGGCCTGGCTGAGTCATGTCTGGGGTCACTTTCCCTGGAGCAGGTGTGGCGGTGGCGGTCTGGGGGTACAGGACAGGCCAAAAACAAGCATGTGCCTTGAGTGAGAAAGCCACGCCCACAGATGGGAAGGTCTCTGTGAGCGGCATTCTCTGGCTTCCCCCTCCCAGGACAGGCATTCGTCTCCCTGCCCTGGCCACCTGGCTGCCATCTGCTTCAAGCTCAGCCGCCTGGCATCCCACGAGACGGATCCAGAGGGATCTGGCAGAGCCTCCAGGTGGCATGGAGGAAGTCAGACCCCGCCCCGCTGTTTTGCTGGAAGCCCGGGGCATCCCTGCTCCCTCCCCGACCTGGACACCCAACTCAGCGAGCACTGCAGTCTTCCAGAATACCCCAGTCCCTGCTTCTCCCTCCCTCCCTTTTCCCCTCCCACTGAAATGGGAGCTGAGGTGCCAGGAGCCTCAGAGATTTGTGATGGTGGAACTGGAACCAGCCCAAGTGTCTGTCAGCATCAGAATGGAAAAATCAAACACAGTCACAATAGCATACACATGGCGTGGGCTCTGTTCTCTTATCTGCCTGGGGCTCAAAACCCAGCAACACTGGACATACCTGGGGAGGGGAGGGGCCCACGCACCAGGCCCAACTCCAGCGGAAAGCAGGGGACCAACTCTTGCAACATCTCTGACCCCCCTCCCTCTGGGGTGGGAGGAGGGAGGGCTTTCAGGGTGCAGGGTGGTGAGTTCATGGGGTTACTTTTTTCCTTCCTAGTGTTTTTCTTAAACTGATTCTGAACATTTTTCAGACTTAGAGAAAAACTGCAACAACAGTACAGAGCACTCATGTACAGCACTTCTGTACAATTTCCCCGCCCCGCCCCTGCTTCCCTATACACACTCACTTTTTGTGACATGTGTGTAACGTCAGACAGCACTTAGTGTGTCTCACAAGGACAGGGCATCCCTTTCATAATCTTAGTGCAGGTCCCAGGTTTAGATGCGACCCTCATGTGTCTAAGCTACAATGCACGTTCCACCTTTCCAACTTGTCCCAACAAAGTTGATGGCTGATCTTCCCCCACGACAAGCTCCAAGGCGGGATCACATGTCGCCACGGGGCCCGTGGCTGGAGCCAGGCTGAGGGACAGGAGGACCTAGGAGGGAGAGGCGGTGGAACCAGGGCGCACAGTTTCCTTTTGAACAATTGCCTGGTTAGAGTTTAATAAATAAAATCATAAATCCAAATTAGGAGAAAGATGCAGTTAGAAACGCATTCTCCTGGGACACAGATAATTTACATGGCTGTGTATTATTATTGAAACATCACCAAGAGCTGAGCCCCAGCCCAAAGATGATACTTATTCTTGAGCACATTTTAGGGAGATAATTATTTATGTGGGGCTAAGAGGGCACCTGACTGCCCAGTCCTGGCACCAGGCGCCCACCCGTGGCGGCCACACAGGTTGCTGACTGGCTCTCTTTCTTTAACACCCACAACGGCACCTCGACCACGTCCCCCCAGCAGCTGCGGTGGGTTAGCGCTCAGAGAGCCGCTTGAAAACCATAAACCATGACATAAGCTGGTAACACCCAGATACACACGTCGTATAGAGTGCTTCAGTCTTGGTGGCAGGATTATGGATAATTTTGTTTTATTCATTAACTTCCCCTCCCCCAATTTTGACACGGATCATGCATTACTTTCATAATTTGGCAAAGCTTTGTTTTTAAAAAAGATTTTGATCCTGTCTCTGGTGAGCAAGTAACTGATTCAATAAGAAGAGGGTGTTTCGTAAAGTCTGCTGCGGTAATATTGGCCTTTAAATTAAAAAAAACAGGCAGAAAAAAAAATCTAAGTGGATATTATGTGACTCTGGATGGGACTGAGAGGCCGCAAGAAGGAGAAGGCAGGAGGAAGAGGCTTTCTCTCTCCATCTGGCTCAGACAGGCCAGAATCCATCTCAGGGCAGGCCAGAATCTAGCTTCCTAACTCTGTGGACGTACTATGATTTCCTTTCCACAAAGTCCGGGACATTATGCCTGGCCTCCACATTAACATCGTAAACCCCTTGTCATGGACAAGGTTAAGTAAGTTATATTTAACCCAATCCAGTTCATAAGAAATGTACCCTGGCCCCAAATGGTACAGCAGAACCTGGCCCTAAAGGATACAACAGAATCTGGGGGAACACCCAGCTCAGTCCTGTTCCCTGCCCCAGACAGTGACCTGAGCTGCCACATCCTGCTCATGCCTGCCTGCCAGCCTCATTCTGGGGAACTCTGGTCCCTGGGGAACCTGCTGGACTCAGGAGATCAAAACAGTAGCCACTGAGCAGGCCCAGAGGCCAGCGGGCCTGTGGTGAGAATGCAGCCGGAAGTCTGCCAGCAGTGGCTCCCCACCTGCCCAGGACCCCATCAGTGCCCCCGGGACCCCTAGCGGGGCACCCCTTCCTGAAGGAGGTCCTAAAAGGCCTCTTGAGTGACCAGCCCTGGCTATGCCCACTACAGTGATGTCCTGGTCAGCGCCAGGCAATGGGTCTCATAGCTCATCCAGGTGACCCCGTAAGAGGGGCTGTGGGGGCTGAGTGGTCAGGCCCCAGGGCTGTGCTAGGTTCTCTGAGGGGCCTGGAGTTGGGGTGCTCAGGGTCACCCAAGGCCCTTGATGCTCTTTATCCTCATTGTCATGTCTCACAGCTGGGCAGGGATGCCCACATGGTTAACATTTTATTTATTTTATTGTTTTTTAGAGACGGGATCTCGCTATGTTGCCCAGGCTGGAGTGCAGTGGTTATTCACAGGCACAATCCCACTACTGATCAGCACAGGAGTTTTAACCTGCTCCGTTTCCAACCTGGGCCGGTTCACCCCTCCTTAGGCAACCTGGCGGTCCCCCGATCCCAGGAGGTCACCATATTGATGCCGAACTTAGTGCAGACACCCGACTGGCATAGCGCACTACAGCCCAGAACTCCTGGGCTCAAGCGATCCTCCCACCTCAGCCTCCCGAGTAGCTGGGACTAAAGGCACATGCCACCACGCTCAGCAACATTTTATTAGGTAGCACTGATACAAGTCACAGAAGAGGTGCCACACCACTGCAGGTTATGAATCCAACAGCAAGTAAACCCCAAGAATCTACCCGACCCGACAGTCGGTGCCTTGTCAACTCCCTGGAAGGTGCTGGATCCCTTCTTCCCGTCCCCTGTCAGGCTCAGGCTCACGGCACCTCTTTGCACACACTGCTTCCCAGGACTGTACTTCCCTATGATGCTGAGTTTTCTCTAAAGGAGTCTATGAACGACCTCTGAAATAGACTATGGAACAGAGGGCAGAAGCTGGGGAGTGAGGATACAGGCTGAACCCCTCCCAACCTCCAGGGGAGCTCACACCATCAAGAGGAGACCCCTCTTCCCTCTTGCCCTCCCTCTTCTTCTCCCACCCAAAGACCCCTGGCCAAGGTCTTGAGGGTCCAGGGCAGACAGTCCTTGGGCCACAACAAGCCAATGACAGCAGTGCCTGTGTGCCTTGTTACAGCAGAGTGATGAGCAGAGTGCTCTGAGACTCTGATTCTGCCTGAGACTCAAGAGGTGATGCTTCAGTGGGGTTTTAGAGGATGAGTAGGAGTTTGACTACTCATGCTGGCAAAAGACTTGGTTCTCACACCCCCTCTGAAGTGAAGCTTGGAGAGGGAACTCATGAGTTCAACCATCTCCTAAATACTTGGGCATCTGGCAAATCTGCACCCTAAATGGAGGCAAGGGCGTATGTGTGTGGGCCTGTATTTAAGCCAGAAGGTGACTGGCCCATTCAGTGTGGATGCAATCCTACACATGCGCACACGTGTGTACAATGTACACACCTGCCCCCTAAGGAGGCGGCTCAGAGAGACGCTGGCAAAGGCATTGCTATTTATTTCTCCTGCCAGAGAAACATCCCACAGATCAAATACAGCGTTCATTTATACCCCCATAAAAGCATTTATCAAAAAACCCCCAAAACAAAACAAAACAAAACAAAAAAACCCATAAACAATTGTCCTCAAAAAGACCAGGCTAAACCGGAGCCTGCAATTATCCGCCTGCCTGTTTGGATTCTAATGATAGTGCGACATCCTCAGATTCCATCCCTCAGGGAATGCCGAGGCCTGGAAGCTTTTCTAGGTGATTTGGCTACAATCTCTGCTCAGAACCCTGGCCTGCCGGCCATTCATCCTGCCAGACCTGCACCCTGGGTGTCCCCTGAGATCCACACGACATGTGGGGTCAAGTGCTGGGGTACAGGCAGGCTGGGGACCACCGAAAGACAGGGACGAGAAGCAGCCCCAGCCAGCCCTGCACACCCGCGCTGGGTTCATCTTAGGGAAGGCTTCCCACCAGCTCCCGCACACATCCTAGGACGTGGAAGTCAGCCTGGACGGTACAGGGCAGGCTGCCAGGCTGGGACTCAAAGCTGAGGCTTATCTCCAAAGCGCAGGGGCTATCTGTGATATGCCACTTGGTTTGCATTCCCTGCTGCTCTCTGGGCTGGTGGGTGGTGCCTGCCTGGTGGCCGCAGCCTATGCTCACTGCAGAATCTGATATTTACAGCCTGCAGATTCTGGCCGCGGGCAAGGCCGACATCACAGAGGAGGGGGAGACAACCCCACGCCAGCACCAGGACAGGGCTCAAGGGCCAAGGTGACAAGGCTTCCCTCCTCCCTAACCCACAGCCTTCTCCAAAACACTGAGAGCCCCACCGGTGTGGGTTACCTGCCTGCAGAGGCCTGACCGGAGCAAACCACTTGTGCTCATGGGGAAGGACAAGGTTGGGTTATGCCTGCCTAGACCTCCAGCCTCTCAGGAGCAGGGACCACAGGCCCTCCACCAGCAGCCATTCCCAGATCCACAGGACCCCCCAAAGCTTTGGCATGAAGCTCTAAGTGGCTGGGGAGGGGAGTGGGGGCTCCTCCAAGCTGTTACTGTGCTGGTGGGTTGCCACATGAAAGTGACAGGGGCAGGGGCCACCTCAAGGTGCCCACAGCCAAGCATAGGAAGAGACAGGACCAGGACATGGGCACAGCCACGTGACCCACCCTGGAGCACCTGCCACATGTCAGGCACCGTCTGTTCTGTGCACATTACAGGCACTAACCTATTTCATTCCAAAAATGCCCTGAAAGACTAGGAGTGTCGGGGGAGACACTGCAAACCTCTCCCCGTGTGGCGGGAGCTCCTCCCCTCCCCCATGCCACCCTTGTCAGTTTGGGAGCCGTAGGGTCCCCTGACTTAAGAGCAAAGAGAAGCCAGCTGAGGGTGATGGGAGAGGTGCAGCTGACCGGGGAGGACATTCACACTGCACCTTGCAGGCTGAGGCACAGGGCAAAGATGAGGAAACTGAGGCATAGAGAGGTGCTCAAAGCTGCCAGGGCTGAAAGGCCCAGGCTGTTGGCCTGGGGGACAGACGGGCAGCTCCCCCTCATCATCCCAAAGGCACACTTGTGCATGGCTCCGGGGACCCCTCGTGTCCCAAGTGTATGGCACCCAGAGGCCATGGTACAGCCAGTGCCCCCAACAGGGAGGGAGAGTCTTACAGGACAAGTTAAGATTATGTGGTTTGGTAAATCGTTTATGTTTGCTCTCATAATTTCCTCTTTCTATCTCCAGAGCCAAGAAGGGGTTCAGGATGGAGTTGGCAGAGGCCTCCCTGCCCACCCAGACCCTCTATGCCATCCTCCACCCTCCCCGCCCCTCCTCCTCCCCAGCAGCGAATGACTCACAGCAGGGGTGGGGTTGCTGAGCGAGAGGAACCAGGGAGAAGGGGAACAGGAGGGCGTGGGTAGGCACCGGGCCCCCCGCCAGCCGCCAGGAGAAACAGCAGAGCTGGTACCTCCAGGAGGACACCGCAGGGCACTGGGTGGGGGTGACAGAGGGGCAGGAGGGGGAGGCACTAGGCCCATCTGTGTCAGGAGGGGCTGCATCCCTCTCACCCCAGGGCCTCTGGAGTTGTCAGACCCAGAGATCAGAAGGAGGCCTGCCGGGTAAGCACTCTGCTGGCTGGGGGATCCAGCTGGGGCCACCTGGGACCACTGCCACCAGGGGCTGAGGGCTGGGGGTGGGGTTCCCCAAGTGCCATGAGTCCTGCCCACTGTGTGGCCTAGGACAAGAAATGGCACCTCCCTGGGCCTCATCTGGAAGATGGCTGCAATAACAGTGTCTGGCCCCAGGACTGAGCTGAACTGAAAATGGAATCATGTGTGGAAATCCACACGGGCCTGGCACAGGGTGGGTGCTCAAGGACGTACCTCCTAATTCCAGGCAGCCCAGCCGCACCCCAAGGGCGGCTGCCAGAAACCCCCACGGGCCTCTCACTGGGGGCCCCCCCGACAGCACCAGCGCTCTCCACCCGCTTCCTCATGCCTGGGAGGAGACCCTCAAGGACAACCCCTCCTGCTGGTCCCCCATGCAGCCCAGCTGGGGAGGGCACAGGGATGGTGGGCATGGCAGAAGGGCTCTGCTCTAGCTGCCCTGGCCTGGAAGCGGTTTGGGAGGGATAAGCCAGAAGCTTCGGCCTATGCCAGCTCCCACCGTCCCGCCAGCTTCTGGTCCCGCAGGGCTGGGGCTACCTGGGGCTCTGCTCCTCCAGGCTAAACCAGCAGCTGCAAGCACAGACCAACATGAAGGCAGGTGGTCCACTTGTGCACTGAACTGGGGGGGCAAGGACACCAGACTCAGGGCTCTGACCCAGCTCAAGGCTGTCTGGCTGAAGGTATTGTGATGCCAGTGCCACGTTTCCAGAACTCAGGCCCTGCACAGGGGATGTGGCATGCCACCAAGGCCTGGGCTAGGAAATTGGCTGCATCCAAATCCCACTTGGGGGCCTCAGTTTCCTCCCTTGAAAAAGATTCAGGAGATGCCCTGTCAAGCAGTGCTGTCCCGGTCCAGAGGAGACTCTGAGGGCCACAGCAGAGAGGGCCCCCAAAGCCATCCCCAATCCCCGCGGAGCCGGGCACACATCTGTCCACACTCTGGACCTTCGTGGGGGTCAGCAGTCCCTCCCTGCAAAGTCAGCACATTGGCAAGACCCATCAGCCCCAGGTGACCTGCACACCTGTCTCAGCGACCTGCACCATTGCAGGCATGAGAGAGCTTTCTAGATGCCCTTTTTTTTTTTTTGATGGACTCACTGTTGCCCAGGCTGGAATGTAGAGGCACGATCTCAGCTCACTGCAACCTCTCCCTCCTGGGTTCAAGCGATTCTCCTGCCTCAGCCTCCTGAGTAGCTGGGATTACAGGTGCCTGCCACCAAACCCAGCTAATTTTGTATTTTTAGTAGAAACAGGGTTTTGCCATGTTGGCCAGGCTGGTCTCAAACTCCTGACCTCAGTTGATCCACCCTCCTCGACCTCCCAAAGTGCTGGGATTATAGGCGTGACCCATCAAGCGTGGCCCTCTAGACTCTTAAACGGCTTGCCAACATCCACATTACACACCAGCCAAGCCTATCTACACCCTGCCCGGTATCAACACACTTAACTCAAGTGTCCCAATTCACTTCGAGGCTAAACTTGACTGTGCTTCCACACTAAGTGACAGAGTGCTTGGGAGCCAAGCGCAGCCCTGTGTGGTACTGAGCGGCCAGGCCAGAATCTGATAGGTCATCCTGGGCCTTGACACTAGGCCAGTGGGGTCTGGCCTTAAATTCTGTGTGGCCGTGTCCTGGCCGGCTCCTAGAGATCCTGGTGACAGGAAAGGGGATGACTGGCTGTGGGGTAGGGCAGGCACGGGGCAGGCAGAAGCCAGCTCATATCTCGGGGCCAGCACTTGCCAACCCGGGCTGCCAGTAAGTCCCTTGGTAGCGCTGACCTTGGATTTATTTGAGAACAGAGGGCAGCTGGGCGGGGACGAGGGAGCGGCTTCCAGCAGCCCCTCTTCTCTGACTCTCCTC
Source organism: Alouatta palliata (assembly GCA_004027835.1). Lineage (NCBI taxonomy): Eukaryota > Metazoa > Chordata > Mammalia > Primates > Atelidae > Alouatta > Alouatta palliata. The sequence continues at coordinate 43,300 of PVKV010003683.1, forward strand.
CCTGGCTGGTAAATGTGAAGTAAAACCAGTCCAGACCCCGGAGTCAGCATGGGCCATGCGGCAGAGCCTGCCCATCCAGTCTCGGGGTGCAGGCCGGTTTAGGGGCTGAAAGGAGGCCGTGGGCAGATCCCGGCCATTCCTCCTAAAAGGAAAAGTGCTCCTGGAGAATGAGCAGAGCTCCCTGTGAGTCCTTCAGGGTGGCGGCTTCTGTTTGCTGAGGACTGGCTCAGGGCAGGCCCGTGAGCTGCTCATGGCACCCACGAAGCAGGGTTGTTGCTGCGTCACCCCAACTTTCAGATGAGGGCAAGGGGGCGCGGAGGCCAGGTAGAAGTGGAGCTGGACCCTGTCACAGGAGGCCCCACCTGGGGCGTCAGGAGCAGCCCGCTCCTCACTTGTTTTCTGGTGGGACTTCTCAAGCCCTTCAGAGGCTGCCACAGTGAGCTGGATGAGCCCGTGCTCCCTCTGGAGATCTGGGGCTGGGGGCAGTGAGGACTTGGGGAGCCCAGCAGTAGGTCTGAGGCAAGAATAACCCTGGGCCAAGGTCTGGGGGCCAGGTCAGGATTCCCTGAGAGCATCGAAAGTCTACAGGAAAACGTGAGGTGGTGTTGAGGCAGGTAGGCAGCGGAGGCAGACACCTCTCTCCTCCTGGGGTCCCAAGAGGTCCAGTCAGGCCTGTGCAGCCCCGGGAGGCTGAGCCCCACAGTGAAGGTGCAAGAGGGTGGCTCTCGCTATGGCTTTCTGTGCATGTTTTGTTTGTAAAAGGCAACAGGACAACCAGCAATTAACCCACCAGCAGCTCTGCCACCCCGTGAGAGGCACTTGTGAGCACACCCTGCAGATGCCTGCCGCCTCGAGGTCAGCGCTCCCGGGGACCTGGTGACCACGTGGGCAGCACCCTGCCCCTCTGCATGAGCATGCGTGACAGAGCTGGAGCCGAGGGCTTTGTAGCTGTTTGCCAGCCATATGGGGATGAACGCAGCCATTCTGGGAGCCTGGGCTCAGGCCAGGGGCTACATGCTGGGGAGTCCAGCATCTGCCCTCCATGGCGTCCACTTGGCCTTTCAGCTGGGGCCCCATTCCTGGTGCCCTTATCAGGATCAGGATCATCGTCATCACGCTTGTGGGGTGCAGCTCAGCTTTGAAACGGAGGTGTGGCTTGGAATTCCCTCCCTGTCAATGCCAAGCTGGTGCATTCTGTGCAGGGCTACAGTGTAAGACCTAAAGTTAAAGCCAGCATTATTACGCACTACCTTGACATCCAGCGAAACCAGGAAGGTCCTGAACAGCTTGGCCTCCTGTCCCGCTCCGAACTCTGCTCCTGTGGCTAAGTCCCCACCCAGGCAAGCCTTATCCCCCCGTGAGGACCTGGCACTGTTCCTGCTTATGCCTGAGTAGCGAGCTGCAGCTCTCTGCCGACCCATGAAATTATTCAAACCAGCCAAAACTGCCTCTGGTGGAACCAGGGGCCACCTCACCCCATTGTCACTACAAAGCCTGACTCCCCAGCCCCTGTTCTGAGTGCAGCGTCCTCCTCTCTGGGCTCTGAGTATATGTGACAATAAAATGCTGTCCACTCATCTATCTAGTGCTGGGTGTCATGCGTTCAGTCATCCCCATAACCCCGGGACAGATTCCCATGATCACAAACGGGCTGAGTAGGAGGAGATTTAAACCAAGGTGCCTAGACTCTCTAGTCTAGGAAAACAACGGTGGCTCCCACAGGGCAGGCACAGTGACAGGAGGGGCTTGCTAGGCCATCCCTCCCAGCCCCGGTGGATGGGTCCTCCACCTGGGGCTCCCCCACCCCCAACACATACACGTCCCACCAAAGCCATAGACACCATCTTGGCTTCCTACCAAGACAGCAGGGACAGTGACCCCGTCAGGGTCCTACTCTCAAAAACAAGGCCCAGACTCCAGGGCTGCACTCTTGACCACTGTGGCCTTACGTCCAGCCTCATCCTCTGCCCCTGACTCTGTCCATGTCCTTTCCAGAGAATGGATAGCTGCCCAGAGGTTCCCACTCATTCCTGAGCAGATGCCCAGCCCCAGGCCCAAGGTCGGGGAGCACAGCTCGGGGCAAGCACTGCCACATTTTTGAAGGGAGTGAGGAAAAAGAACTACAGAGAGGACCGTGCTACAGAGGGGAGTGACCAGCAGCCCGCACACTGCTATCAGGCCCTTTCCAGAATGCCCCCACCACCTCGAGACGGGAGCATCTGCACACATCCACCCTCCCCAGTCTGCGGCTCTCACATTCACTGGTGGGGCCCTTCCAACCCCCACTAGCCTCAATTACCTTCTGTGACCTTCTGTAGAGCTAATCACTCCACACCGAGCTGGAGTCGGTGCTCCCCCAGGTGACATGCAGAGGATGGAAAATCATGACCTCAGGGCACCTGTGACGCAGAGCCGCTGCGCAGACCTGTCACAGAACTGTAGCTCCTGGCCCTCGGGACACAGGACAGGGGTTGCCCTCAGGGGAGATACCCACCCAGGGCCCCCAGCACCTTCCAGAGCTTCCTGCAGCTGATCCCCCTCGAGCTTCGCCCTGGATCTCCAGCTCTCCAGACTTTCCCATCAGCAGCCAGACCAGCATGACAGAGCGCAAAGCTCTGCCATTCCCAAGCTCTGTTACCACCCAGGCCTCAAACCCGCACCTTGTGGGCTTCCCTACTCCTGCTCAACTGGTCCCAGGGACCTGGGCACTCCGAACCCCCTCCTCCTTCCATCTGCAGTCACAACCACTCCCCACCCCAGCTCAGTCCTTAAGTGGAATCTTCACAACACTCTTCTCCTCCCACCCCTTCACCTCTGTTTATTGAGGATATATATGTGTAAAGCAGGAGGCCTGCCCTTGGGCCTACAGTCTGCTGGTGGGTGGCCTGGAGGGAGCAAGGGGCAGTAAGCAGGAAGGACTGGGGAAGGGGGGCTTTGCCCACACTGGCAGAACCAGGTCTTCAAACCTTAGGTTCAGCCATCTCCCCATTCCTCACTCACCACCTGGAACCGGCAGGGCCTGGGAGTAACGATCCATCCCGACATGGGAAATGTCGGTGCTAGAAGATCCAGGCAGCATGGAGGCCAATCCTCCACCCATTTTACAGAAAAGAAGAGTGAGGCAGGGAGGGGACAGGTTTTAGGGACCAGAACCCAGCTCTCAGGTCCCCCCTCTGCCAGGAACCTTTTCTGCCACTGACAAGATGAATTGCGAGGATGCTGGAAATGCCAAAGCACACAGATGGGTCCTCCCTGACGACTCCTCCCCTCCCTCCCTTCCCTGGCTCAGGGACTCCTCCCTCAACCCTCCAAATGCCAATAGGGTGGGCCCTGCTTCTGCAGCCAGTTCACGATGCATCTGCCTTCCCCAGGGGTCATGGGGGCTCAGGGACCTGGCATTGGACCCTGACCAGCAGGTCTTGGGACTTGGTGTCCACACAGGGCCACACCCAGAACCAGAAAGCATGAGGTTATGGTGCTACCCACCCTCTCTGCATCTTACAGGTGGGGGTTGCAAGGGCCAGGACCCTCCGCACAGCCTGTTTTTCTCCTGATCCTGTCCTTCTCCCGATCCTCTTCGGGGCCACTTCCCAGAAGCCTTTGACTAAATCAAAGTTCGGTTTCCAAACTAATGACAAAGTCCTGTCTCTCAACGGTCTGGCTTAGCATTGCCAGATAAAACTGTGGGTGGACAGTTAAATTTGAATTTCAGACAAAGGACAAAATTGGTTTTTGATGTAAGTCTGTCTTGATTTCAGATACACAACAAATAATGTTTAGTTTGAGTAAGTGTGTCCCATGCAATTTGGGAGGTACAGTGCTTGTTTTACATCTTTTCATTGTAAATCATACTTAATTGCTAAATCCAGCAGCCTAGCCTTGTTCCTTCCTTGCTGCTCAGTGGCCCTCCCCCTGGGAGGGACAGAAATGCAGTAACCCCGCTAAGCCCCCAGAAGGCCTGCCTCCCAGCTCCCGCGACTCCCTCTGCACCTGGAAGTGGGGTCCCTTCCCTGTAATCCCAATTCAGGGACCATCACCATCCTGTTGAAGGGTGGTGAAGGGGGCATTTCCCAGGGATTTCCCCCAACTCCTGGCCACCCTCCAAGTCCCTAGGGAACAAATTTGAAGGCAGAGTGGGTCAAAAGTTGGGTGGGGGTCCAAACCCTAAAGCTGTTCCCTCAGGCTGGAAGCCACCCAGGGAGGGTGGTGGGGGAAGGAGAGGAGGTGTCCCAGATAGGAGCAGCCAGAGAGAGAAGCAGGAAAGGAAAGAGGGGGAGGAGGAGGGGAGAGGAGAGGAGGGGAGGGCCCCAGAGCCGGAGAGGAGAGGAGGGAAAGGGGCAGGTCTCCAGGCTGGGAGGGGAGGGTCCCTGGGCTGGGAGGGTGCTGCTGGCGCAGGCGCATGCTCAGCTGTCCCTGCAATGCGGCGCCTCGTCCTCTATTAACCCAGTTCCACGGATTCTGCCGACCAGGCACTCATTATGCCCCAGAGCAGGGGTCGTTTTCCGGCTGTGGGTTGTGCGGGAGCCATGAGCAGGCTGCAGTATCGGCTGCAGTAGGAAAGCCGCGGAGGCAGCCCCCACCTACTGCACAAAGGGGTCCACCTACAGGCAGCAGGCTTCGGGCCAGGCAAGGGGGGGCGTGCAGGCCTCCCTGGGGTGCAGGCTCAGCCCCAGCCCCAATGACCACAGAGACCTCAAGACGGTTCCTGTCCATCACACCTTTGAGCAGGGAGTGTCCCCGCAAGACAGAAGGTTCCCTGGGGAGACCAGGTGCCCCAGAAAGGGAGCGGGGGTAAGCTGCGAAAGGGCCTGCGGGTGGGAGGACAGTGGTGAGACGGATCTCCTCACTTCGGGGTGAGCTCAGGGCCTGGGAGGTGAGCCCCACTGGTGAGGTCAGCCCCACCTGGGAGCCTCACGCTGGCCCAACCCTTGGCCTGCCCCAGCCGGGTGAAATCTAGAGTCCTCCACACCCAGGCTCTGCTAACCACCAGCTAGGGAACCCTGTGCAGTTCCCAGCTTCTGTGGGACTAAGCTTCCCCCCCGCCCCGCCCCATCCCGTGTGAACGGGGAGCCCACGCTGAGCTCAGAGGGTGGGAGGACGTGAGACAGGCACACAGGAGCTCCACCAGGAGCTGAAGGCCATTCCAGGGCAGGGCTCTGCACCAGGGGCTGGGCGGGCGGGGGACCCCACAATGAGGCACGTTTTAAGACTTGTGTGCCTCTTTACCCCTAGTCAATTAATTCCCCTCTAACTGCTTTTGTTAACCATAGTTTAATAATCTCTCATTATTCAGTACATTCACCAACTCTGAATGTCTCACAATCCTCTATTTAATTAAGTATTACATTTTTAAAAATCAAACTGTTAGAGCTTTGGCATCAGCTGGTGCCGCTCTGCAGCGTCCGCCTGGCCAAGTATTCCGGTAACAGAGGGCCTGAGTGTTTCTGTGTCTGGAGCCGGCGTCCTCCTTCCTGGAGCTGCATGCTACCGGCAGCTTCTCATCACCGTGAAGGACCAAGGCCGCCCCCTCGGGCCTCGACAGGGGCGCGTGTGGGACACTGGGGACACAGCACTCCCAGTGACTCTCAAGGAGTGAGTGAGGCCCTTCCACTGGCACTAGACCCAAATCAGAGGTGAAATGCGGCTGGAGCATCCCCTCGAAAGCCTGAGCACCCAGCATCCCTCTCCCCACTCAGTGTTTGCTCTCTGGGTCCCCTCTCTATCCCCCACCTCCTGCATAACAGTGGGGAAGGCCATTTCGGAGAAGCCCCTGCCCCACCATGATGGGAAGGAGAAAGCCAGCCAACCCCGCAGAGCGCGGGCCCAGCCCCCTGTTGCCGCACCTGATGCAAGCTGGGTGGGGTGGTAGGAGGAAGGAGCAGCCAGCTGGGGGGCTGCCTGACATTCTCAGCAGCCAGCCCCCTGCTGTGACCTTCCTGCAGGATGCCTCTCTGGGCAAGGGTGGTCACTTTCCCGCGTTTTCACAGGTTCTGCACTGGGAGCCAGGAGGCCGCCAGATGAACCAGCTGCATCTACCCTCGAAGAGCATGTGGTCAGTTGAAAACCAGCCAGGGTCGTCTGCCACAGGGTCTGGGGAGTTCCAGGCAGGGTGGCTGGCTGCCGGCGGGAGGATGCAGGCTGGGCGGGCCAGATGACACCAGAAAGCTACTGGGTATCCACGAGGGGTCCTCCGAAGCAGGACAGAGGGTCTGGCCAGGAAGGGAGGCAGCAACATGGAAAGGGAAGGTCTTGGGGCCTTGCAACGTCCCTCTGAGGTAGACACTTTACAGCTGGGGACATCTAGGATGACTGAGCAACCTGGCCAGGGTCAGGCAGCTGGGCTGTCAGGGTGGAAGCGGGACATTCACCTGCAGTTGTGTGTCCCATGGTGAGGCTCTGGGGCTCCAGCCAAGACCCTATCCCTCACCTCCCTGTTGCCCCTGAGCTAGGAAAGCCCAGAGGGTCTGGGAGGGCTGGGGAACCTCAGGCCGGGAGGAAGTACCAGGCGTCCTCCCTCTATGGTCTCAGCAGACTGTCCAGCTGTCACCGGCCACCCTGAGTGGCAGGCTGGGGGCAGGAGAGGGGACACCAAGGCAACGCCCACAGCATCCAGTCAAGGCCAGCTCTGTCTGGGTCATTTTCTGGAGCCCCAGATTTCAACCCCAGTGGGATGAGCTTCCCTTAAAGCTGGGACGGTAGGGCCGGCTCCCTCATCAAGAGTTCTGAGGCCCCGCCATGATCTAGGCTGTGTGGCCACAGTGGAGCCCCCGGGCTGTGACCTGCACACCTTGGAGCAGGACTCAGCACCAAGGGCAGACGACCCCATCGTGCAGAAGCTGTGTGACCCAATGATTCAACTCTGAGGAAACCTCTGAATCGTTAGAAACACAAACACAGGCTGCATATGAGAGTATCAAGGAATGATGCCCCCTTTTCGGGATGACGAAGCTCCTCTGGCTGTTTTCAGAACCCTTTTCTGCTAGGGATGCGTGCTGAGATATGTATGCACTGAACGGTAAACATCCCAGGGTCTAGGGCCCAGATGGAACAAGACTGGCTGAGAATTGATGACTTTGAAGCTGGGTTCGCTCTAGCATTTTCTCTGTATTTGGGAATGTTTGAAATTTTCCACAATAAAAAGTTAAACAGGAAAAAAAATGCCCAAGAAAATGGAAAGGCAAGGCTGCGCAGCCCTGGGTGGAGGGCTTGTGTACAACTTGAGGCAAAGCAGGAAGGGGTCGGCCTGCCCTCCGAAGCCGCGCACGGCTGGGCATCTCTGCCTCTGCCCAGAGAGGCATACTGCAGGAAGGTCACAGCAGGGGGCTGGCTACCGAGAATGCCAGGCAGCCCCCCAGCAGGCTGATCCTTCTTCCTACCACCCCACCTGGCTTGCATCAGATGCGGCAACAGGCCAGGCGTGCGGCTTGAGAGGCGCAAGCACCTGGGAGCAGGGCCTGTGATGAGCCGGGGGGCGTCCACCGCAATACAAGGCAGCTAGGCTCTGCGGCCTGCGCGGTCAGCAGGGACTCCAGGGCGCAGCCATCCTCTCACTCAGATTCCCGCCACCCTAAACCTTTCGGACTCTAGGGCACTTTGAGAATACAAATAGGGGGTGTGAGGTTAATTTAGAGGAGCTATGTAATTCCACAAAAACATATTCGCGTGGTTTTCTGCTTGAGCCTAACAAACTCCTACTCATCCTTCAACACCCATGCCACACAGCTTTTGGAGTGACTTTCTCTGCTCCCTCAGGACTGCCTCTCCCGGGCCCCACACAGCACATAGCGTCGTCGCTGCTGGTTTCAGGGTGTATTTGCTCATCTCCGTGTCCTCCGTGTAAGGCTGTTAGATGAGTGCCTATGTCTAGGGCATGTCTGAAGGGGTTCCTCTGTCCTCCTCCCAAGGTCTCCAACGATTGAGGAATGAGACAGAATGTGCAGAGGGGCTCGGAAGCCCTGGGTGTGACATGCCCCATGGTCTCTGGCCGAGGAGAAACAGACAGGGACGAAGTGACCCCGGAGGAGAAGCCAGCAGCACAGTGCTGCCCTGCATGTGCCCACAGGCGTGGGTCTGGCATCCAGGAGGGAGGGAAGGCCCCACGTGACTCAAATTGTGAAGACAGGGGCCACACTGCCTGCAAATGTCCACAAGGCCGCAGGGCCTGAGGCGGTGCCGTCTTACACGTATGGCCCTGGGAAGCGCACGTCAGGCTGTGGGTCTGGGTGGACAAGGCTTTGAGGGCTCCTGATAAGGAAAGGCCCAAGGTGAGTGGGGGTGGCTGACCTTCAGGGACAGATGGAAAAGCAGGAGGGAGACAGCCAGCTGTGGCTTCTGGTTTCCCATGCTAATACATTTCACAGGCTTTTACAACACCAAGTTGACCGGCAAGCAACATTTTTTGCCAAACTGAATTCACTACATGTCTCGGAGCCTTTCCCGAGGGTGGAGTCCCAGTGGGTCTGCCAACATCGTCAGGAATTAGCTAGAGCCAGAAAAGTAGCAGCTTTCCTTCAACAGAACATTACACAGCAGTGGGAAGGGACCCAGCCCACAGACACGCCCCAGAACATCACCCAAGCATAAGGCAGGTCACAGTGGCTGTGCGACTTCACTTTCAGGCGCAGACGCAAGCGGGTGAAACGCCCATGTGGCAAAACCACAAAGAATCGAGGCACGGATGAGCATCACATCAGGAGAGGGATGAGGGTTGGGGGGTGCCTGGGAGGCTCCAAGGTGAGGTGTTTGAGGTGTCTTCTCTTCCTGGCTTAGGGACCCCTCCTTTGGGCTGCATGATACTCCCCCAACTGCCCCCCTAGAACATTTCATACTGGTGCCTCCACCAGTACCAGCCACAGAAGGTCAGGGAACACAGAAGCCCCCGGGCTCCGTGCAGTGCGCACCACAAGCATGCAGGCAGCGCTGGCTTTGATATGGTTGCTGTCAACGCAGTGTAGCCGTGGGACCTGAGCCGGGCCTGGCGTCTCTTCAGGTCTCAGTTTCAAGCCTGCTAGAGAAAGGCTGCACTGGGCAGTGCCAGGACTCAGGGTCCAGCGAGGCCACCAGACACGCGTGGGTCTTCGTTCACGATAGGGCAGCCACGGTACAAATGAGCTGCTCCCTGGCACCAGGAGGACAGCAGGCTGTGGCCCACACTCGACCATCCCCGTGCCCGGGCTCAGGCCTGTAGCAGTCCCTGGGTGGTCACAGGGAACATTTGGTCACTGCAGACAACCACACTGACCCACGACTCCCAGGGGCACAGGTTCGGAGGAGAGCAGAGGGTGGCCCACTCAGGGTCTGTGCACTCCGCAGACACCCCAGGACCCTGGCCAGGCCTCTTGGCATCAGCAGCTCCCTGTCCTCTGCTCCCGGTGACATCTGCGCCCCCCAGCACCTCAATCACCCTTGGTCCCACCCACAATGACACACTCAGGCTGGTGTCCCCTCTTGCCCCAGTCACATGGCTCAGTCCCTGGAGCCTTCCAGGACATCCCTCCTGAGTCTGGATTGAAATCCTGGCTCCAAAGGCCACTCCTTCCTCCTCCCACCTGCTTGTCCCAACACCCCGGAGCTCATCGAAGCTGACCCTCGGAGCAAGTGGTCTTCACCTCTGCCCACTACTCTCCCGGCCAAGGGCCAACTCCAGGACCCTCCACCTGCCTCACTCCAGGCCCCTGGGGTACCCAAAGCATCTTCCCAAGCAGGAACCAGGAGTTCCTCTCATTCCCCCAGCTCAGCCTGGGCTGGTCCCAGCCTAACTGCCTGAGGGCCAGACAGCCCCATTCTGGAGGTTCCATCAGGCTCATACACATGCATGTGTGCACAGACACATGTGTGAACACCCATAAGTACACTCAGGTACACACTCACCTCCTCTCTGTGGCACCCTGTGACAGGCAGGGAGTGTCCCGGCCTCAGGGATGTCCCCTAGAGACCCACAGGTACTGGCCACAGCCATACCTGAGCACTGCCCACTTATGAGCAGTTCTGTATCTTGATCAAGAAAAAACAAGCTGGCTGCCCTAGGTCCTGGAACACGGGCTGGGGCCCCAGGGGGCCAACGTCCAGCTGTGTGGAGCTGACCAGCAGGCAGCTCACGTCCAGCTGTGTGGAGTCACAGGGCAGAGGGGACACCCAGGCCCCTCACCTTGTGGAGAATGGTTGGGAGCGCATGCCTCTGGACCTGCCCCAGCCCACTTCTCAGTGTCCTGCTGGGCCCTCTGCAGTGCCACCCTCCCATAGCCCCTTGTGGGCTGGGAGACCCACACGGGGACTGACCCAGCTCTGGGCACTGCCAAGCCCCTTCGTGGGTCAGTGATGAGGAGGTGGACAAGGGCTGGGACAGGAGCAGGTCCCACTGCAGCCTAAAGGACCTCCCCACAGCCTGGTGTCAGAAAATGCTCCCAAGAAGGGGAAACACGGACGGCCTAGTACACAGCAGGTGCTCAAACAATGCTGACACATCACTCCACAAATCGAACAGGCCCACCCCCACAGGTGGCTGTGTCACTGTAAACTGCAGGCCACAGACAGCAGGCAGCTCTCTCACCAACCCAAGGGATGCCCGTCTATGCCCACATCCAGCCTCAGCATCTGGCGGCCTCGCCAGATGGGTCAGGGCCTCTCCAGCTCCCAATTAGCTCAGATTTGTGCCCTGGGAGGCAGGGGGCACTGAGAGCGGCAGACAGGGGCTTCGCTTGGCTCCTCTACCAGGGCATCACCCGGCCCCGCCTCCGTGGACCCCACTGCATGGGCAGCGACAGGGGGCTGCCACCTCAGTAAGGCAGGCACCCACCTCCACAGCCCCTCTGGGCGCCCTGGCACACCCCACCTTGGGGTTCCAGCAGGACTCCTACCCTAGTCCCTCCCCACTGCCTCCTCAGATCTGCGCTCTAGCCACAGAAGCTGCCCCAGGCAGCCTCTGACCGTCACCATCGGATTTGCTGTGTGCTGACTTTGAGTTTTGTTTGTCCTTGACCTGCCCCACAAGGGCAGGGAGACCCTGGGAAGGCAGGGGCCTGTCTGCTCCATCGCCACCTGCAGCGCCCAGAGGGCCACCTGGGGCCAGCACCAGGAGATGCCCTTCCTCGCACACCCTGCATGTCTGAGAAGCCCTCCCAGGGCAGGCGGGAGTGCCCTGCCACTGTGTAGAAGACCTGGGCTCTGTTAGTTAAGAAACTGCTGGGTCACCTCCCAGTCGGCCACGATACCAGGTCTCTGCTGTCAGAAGGCAGATGGCCAATCGCAGCATTGCCCGGTCACCCAAAACTTTGTGACTGAGCTGTCGTCGGCGCACAGCTCTCAGGGCAGATGACATCACCCAACCACCATGGCAGGCTGGCCACCTTGAACTTCTCCTCCTCCAGCTCTGGGGGAAGAGACCCCAATACACTTGGGAAGGGGAGATGAAGTGGGGCCCTGAGAACACCCTGACCAGAGCGCAAAGGTACCTCCAGGGGTCTGAGGGTCTCTCGGCACCCCAACCAGCCCAGGCCCTACCAGGCCAGAGGCGCCCTCAAGTCCCCAACGCTCCTGTGCCTCCCTCCGCCACAGCCTCCACTCCAGGAACCCCACTGCATGTGCTGGAGTCACAGGCCAGATGGGCCAAGTGCTGGCCGAGCCTGGGAGGAGCCTGCCGCCCAGTTCACAGGGCTCGCCTCCAAAGCCCCTGCCCCAGCCTGACAGCAGCTGCGCTGGACACTCCCCATGCCCTACCTCTGGCCGACAGCTTCTTGGTGTTGATGATCTTGGCTGCATACTCATGGCCGGTGCAGAGCTTGACACAGCGTCGGACCACAGAGAAAGCCCCCCTGGGGAGGAAAACAGGGGAGCGAGAGACAGAGACAGAGACAGACAAGGAGAAAGAGAGAGAGCCGATTAATCTCCCCATAAACACTCCCCATTAAGCATCAGCCACGGGCCCAGCCTCGGGCAGATGGCTGTGAGTCAGAAACGGTGAGGAAGGGGTGCCCCTCACAAGCCACACTCAGCTGGCCCCACTCAACACCAGCAGGACAGAGGCTGGCTTCCCGATGGCTGGCAGAGCCCTGGCAGATGGCACGCCCTGGGGGGCTGTGTGGAGGAGGAGGATCAGTCAGGTCCTGGCGAGGGTGGCAGAGGGGCCCCATTCAGCTCCTGTGTGACCCACAGGCCCGCATCCTTGTGGGTTCGCTGGACCAAGAGTCCACGTCCAGGGGCTTCTCAGCAGGCACTCTCCGGGGCTGTGCACCACGTCCATGAGGCCCTGCTGAGTCCTCCCCAGGGGGAAATGAAGCTGGCCTTGTCTGGAAGACCCAGCTCCAGAGGGCAGTTATACTGGGATTTTGTGCGGTTGGACACAGGGACTCACAGAAGGTTTTGTAGGGAGGGAGAAATATCACATCATTAAACTGCAAAGCTGGAGGAGAGGGCCCCAAGAGCCTCCACTGTCCAGGAGTCATCACAGAGGCCATGGAGGCCCAGGGTGGGGGCCAAGGGCCATTCATGAATCGACTGCCTGGGGGTGGGGAGAGGGAGGAGGGATGGGGGACAGAGGGAGCGGACCAGCAACAACCATGGCCCAGAGCCCAAGAAGCACAAGGAAGGAATCAGGTTAAGGCTGCTGAGGCCATCAAGAGAGAACCTGAACGCGCCCCACAAAGCCTGGCCTGCGGAGGGCACTCTGAGGGAGTCAGTGCCACCCAAGGGGAGCCACAGAGCCCGTGAGGCAGGAGGGGAGGGGCCAGTGCCCACCAGGAGGCCCCGCAGAATCTGTCACCACAGTTGATTTGATTTGCTTTCAGGTCATTTTCTAAGAACAGCACACATGAAGCAAGGGGCCTGGGCAGGAAATGTCACATGAAGGGTCTGAGTCCAGACAGAAGGGCCAGAGGATGCTCTCAGGAGTGGGGCTGGGAGAAGGAGGGGCTCGGAGGAAGCCCACCACCAGGCGGGCACCCACCAGTGCAAACCTGAGCACGCACAACCCTCCTGTGTCTGCACCTACACAGTGCTCGGCCTCCCCTACAGGAACAGCCTCAACTCCCAGACAGCCTCCTCGGCTGGACAGCCTGAGAAACCTGCACGGAGTCCAGGCCAAGGGCTCTGCGTGGCAGAAGAGAAGTGTCTTACATACAAACACCGTTTTATCTATGGTCCTTCGTGGAGATAAATCTTTGTAAAAGGGTACTGTTCAATTCCTTGGAAAGATAAATAATTACACTAAATCTAATGGAATATTCTCGTAATGGCTCAGGTCTTATGATCAGTGATTGTGCTTGGATGGCCGCTGAGCTGCGTCTTCACTTTTTAAAGTCAACCCATGAATAGGGACAGGGGCTGTCTCAGGGGATTCGGGGGGAGACGCCCACTATTCACTCTGCATTCTCTTGTTCTGCTTGATTTTTTTCACCATGTGCATCGGTTACATTCTCAAAATGTTTTTTAAGAAAAATATAAAGAAAGGATTATTGTTTTTAACATATGACATTAACTTAGGAGACTGAGGTGAGGGCAAAAACCATGGGCTTTTTGCCTGTTCTGGCTTCAATCCTTGTCAGTCACTTCCTGGTTAGAAGTGGTGACACAGCTCTCTGAGTCTCAGTTTCCCCATCCACATGACCGAACACAATGGCCTCCTGGGGCCACCGTGTGGCCGTTTGCCGGACTTCTTGCTCAGGAGAAGCGAGAGCTTCCGGAAACGAGTCCTGAGCTGCCATCTGTTGTGTTCTGATCCCTAGAGGGCACAGTGGCTGCAGGGCTGCCCTGGCAGGCCTCCACTGCGTGTTCTGGACCAGGCCCTGAAGGGAGCAGGGAGTCCAGGCCTCCCTGCGCCAGGACCCAACCTCACACTGCAGGGCAGACCTTCAGTGGGAAGTTCAACAGACTGCACATCTATGGCGAACTCATGATGCCCGCATGGCACTGCCATGGTGAGCCCACCCCTGGAGCAGGGAGGAGACCCAAGAGCAGCTTCCCTCCAGCACAGCAGGCTCCAGCTGCTGGCCGGACTCAGACAGGTACAGGAGTAGAGGGCGCAAGCCACAGCTTTTCCCCAGCACACGGCATCCACGTACCATACCACCAAGAGCCTGACGGCAGGTGGGTGGGTTGGGGGACCCCTCCAGCCAACCCCTCTCCCCTCCCTGGGTCAGGCAGCCCCTTTCTCCTCTGCAGAAGACTCCGGAGAGCCCCTGCACCATCAGCCTGGGTCTAGGCAGTGAGCAATCCAGGGAAAGCAGGGAAGGGAACACAGGTAAGAGCCAGGGGGCCAAGGCCAGGCAGCGCTGCTGAGGAAGGAAGAGGGCATGGCTAGGGGCCTGGGGATGAATGTGGAGTGGGAGCACCAGGCCGCACAGCTGCAGTGACACAGGAGGTGGCAGGCACAGCACCAGGCAGCTGGTGAACACTCAGCAGGAAGGGCCCAGGGGTGCAGGGCCTAGGGGTGAAGAAGGCCCTGCTCTTGGACACAGGCCTGCAGGTGGGGTGAAGGGCACCCTCAAGAAGAGAGGACAGGGTCCCCTTTCCCAGTGACTCAGATGCTCCCAGAGGGAGAAGGTGGCCAGCTGGGGGAAGGGGCAGGAGGGCCGCTCCCAAGGAGACCACTGCTCCCGGCACCCCACCCCTGGGCTCTGCCTCTCCCATGCTTTCCGTCCCTTACTGCAGCCCTGGACCTTCTTTGAGCCCCAATGTCATTGCCACCCCCAATCTCTCCCTCTCCTCTCTCCTCTGAGGAGCTTAAGGAATGTATGCTTAAGTCCCCGAGCCTGGTCATCTCCCCCACTTCCCCTAAAGAGCACCCTGGAAGGGGCTCCTCCCAACATTGGCTGTCTGCCACACCCATCCTGCCATCTCCCGAGGGCACTTGGGCTGGCAGCTGCAGATCCACCTCTGCCTCCTCCCCTTCCCGGTGGTTCTGCCATTCGCCAAATGCCAGTCTGTCACAGGAAGCCCCCTTGGAAGTGTCAGCTCTCTGAGAAGTGGCCACAAACACATTTAGTATGAGCCGGGCAGGCCATGGCTACGGCCCCAACATCTCTGGCTTCTCCAAGAGCAGAGAAGCCAGCACCATCACCATCCTCCCTTGCGACTCAGTGCATCCCCGCCAGAGTTTATAAACATTGAGAGACAACACTGACCAACAGTCTAGATCTGTATTGTAAGACTGTCCCTGCTGCCAAGGGCGAACTCCTATGCATCCTTCAAGATCCAATACAAATAGCTCCCCGCTTTCCCAGCTCACACAGAAAGTCAGCTTGGCCTTTGGATATTGCACCTTGCACGTTCCTTAGGTCAGTTTACTTATTTACCTGTTCGCTTCTGCCATTCCCCTTTCCAGTGGCTCTCTATGGGTAGAGTGCCCTACACTCTGGACCTAAGTATCAGGCACAGTGCCTGGGCTGTCATATACGAGCAAGAACTGACCTACAAGCAACACAGTGGGCTGTGGGGCAGGGGCTGCTGGGCCTCAGGGTTTGTCCAGTCCAGCAGTACAGGAAGAGCCCCTGGAGTGTCCCAGCAGGAGGGGACTCACCAAGGTTTCCAGGGCCTGTGAGTCGATGGGTCTGGCTACACTGAGGCCACAAGGCCCTGATCAGAACCAGAGAGTACCCCAAGTAAACAAGGCCCCCTTCCCCCGCACCCCCCACCCCCTCCAACCCCACTGCACAGACAGGCTCAAAGCTCCATCAGCTTGTCCAGAAGCACGGGCGGGCCTAGCAGGTGACAGCGTGGTGCTCAGGCTCAGCAAAGAACGCCTTGAGTGGCACTGCAGGTGCGCAGACTGACCACACGCCTGCCCCTGGGGTGTGGCCCATCCCAGGCAGCTACAAGGGCACAGCGGGTTGGAGCAAAGGCAGGAAGAAGCTGGAAGAGGGTAGCCCTGTGGGATCCCAGGTCAACGTTCCTGCGGGCTGCAAACTGCATCTGAACATCAAGGTTGCCGGCACGATGGCCCGCGTGGGAAGACTGTGACTGAGCCAGGCTGAAAGCGATTTGAATAACCTGTTCAGATCATGAGGCCCCTGGGCACCAAGCATATTATGGGGCTTTTAAAATCAAATAAAGCTAATTAAAACAAGAAAATACTCTTTGAGTCCTTGCTTTGTGGAAGGCTCTGAACACTGTCTCATTTACAGTGGGATCAACAGTACCAGGGAAACCTGTCCTGAGAGAGAAGGGGAAGAATTAATTCTGGACGGGAATGGAGCCCCGGAACTGAGCGGCCCGTTTCTATGACGGCACCTGCGCAGGCACCTCCTTCATTGTAGTGGGGCTCAGTCTCTTTGCGCGATAATTGGGTGAAGGCCACCTTCGAGGAGAGGTGCTGAGTAGCTGCCCTGACTGCGGCCACCCAGGGCAGCCGGTGTTTCACAGGCATCCTGCAGGCTCCCAGAGCTTCACGGGCAGAGGCGGGGGGATGTGGCACTGTCTGCAGGATGCCCCATCCACCTCTGCCTCCTCCTCGGATCTAGTCTGTGGCTCCTTTGGCTCCACAACAGACTGCTGGTCCAGGCCCTGGCTTTCCCAGCTCTGAGCTGTCCCCATGCTCCCCCCCACCCCTCCATGCCTGCCTCTTCCCTCCAGTGCCCACTTGTAAGCAGCCACCTGTTGCTGACTATCCAGGGAGCTCCTCGCTGTAGGTGACTCTGCGGCCTGCCCCCTTCTCCACCAGGTCATGCTGGTCACTCTGTGGCCCTCCTAAGCTGCCCACACCTCTTCCCAGTGTCCCTGAGCAGCGTGGCTGGAGCTCGTGTGAGGGCCCAGAGAGCAGGAAGGTGCTGAGTCTCGCTTGCCCCCAGAAGGGCCACACAACAGCCCCTCTAGGGCCCTCTCATGCCTCACCTTCACTGGTGAAGACTGGGGGTTACCATGGTTACTGGCTCTTGGTGTGCCAGTTAAGACACTTGGTAATGACACCAGGGAGGGAAGGTCACACAGACCCTGCTCAGTCGCCCTCCCCAGCCACCTCACAAGAGCTGCTGACTTCCATCAGCAAGGGGGCAGTGAGTGTCCCCTACGCAGAATGACGTGACACATGTACAAGCCACAACACAGTGTTCAGCATCCAGAAAGCGCTAGCAGTGTGATTCTGCTCCCAGGACAGCATGGGCGGGGACCCGGGCTCCCGTGGCTGCTTTGTGCCTGTGATCCCCACGACAGGATGCTGAGTTTCCACGGGGCAGCGCTCCGCCACACATGATCAAAGCAGCCTCCAAGTCAGCCCACTCAGCGCTTGGATTCCATTCCCTTAGTGGAAATTTCGGAGGCAGCAGCTTCTCTCCCCATTCCTCTCTCTGCCTCCTGCGGCCCATGTCCATGCCGTCCAGTTTCCTCCCCAAGCGCTGGGGCCTGTGCCACCCGAGCCAGGGCTGCCTGCCTCAATCCTGAGCCTTGCAGTTTGGTTGCAGTTCACAGGCGTCCGTACGCGCGCGCGCACACACACACGCGCGCACACACACACGCGTTCTCCTCAGATGTTGCAGATTGGCCTGGAAACGCCCCCTCAGACTCCCAACAACAGTGACAGCCAAGGGCCATGGGACCCCTTCAATCTACAGAAAGGCCACCCACAAGTCCAGGAGGTTCTTACATTTTAGAGCTGAAAGAAGCCAAGGAGCGTTGAGTAAAAGCAAAAGATCCAAGCCTGGCTAACTTGTTTTGTAAATCGAAATTTCCCATCCGGGTTTTGAATGTGACACTCCCCATGCGGGCCAGGAGCTGTCTCCCTGGCAACAAGCACAGCCCCCTCCTCCTGCAGGTCCTCCAGAGCAGGTCCTTCTGGAAGAGTCTGGGCCGGCCATAGAAGCACTCTCAGGCTGACAGCTTTATTTCCTGATATAAATTTATAAACGGTCGTTCTGAAACCAGCCTCAGGCCACCTAGGTCCTTTCTCACCTGGCTGGCCCCAGGTGGGCTCCATGAGGAGGCCTGGGCCAGGGGTTGGGGACCACCCACCAGGCACAAGTCCACTGACTGCATGGGGACCTACATGTTTTTCTTGTGTGGGTGAAATGAAATCCAATTGCTATTTATCTGTGCATTAGCTTAAAAACACAGTTCCTGCCTTTGATTAAAATAAGCTCTTGGGAGTGCAGGAGGGGAGGTCCTTTTATATTCGAATCTTGACCTAAGCAATTTGGTGGAAACAGTAACTTTTATACGGAACAGAGTGCTGAGGTTGTTGTGGGTTTTTTCTTTTGTGTATTTTTCTGCTTATGATAATACAAAAATATAATTCACATTCACAGTAGATGGAATGTATGCATCTATTATTGTTACATTTACGACGTTTGCCATGGAGTAAACAAGAGGGTCTACAAAACGCCTGACGTCACCTCCAAAACCCGCAACACGGTCAGTAGGGCCCACCGATGTTTGTATTTGTGCAGGTGTGCAGCTCTGCAGCATGGGGAGGTGTCTTCTTACACAATTAGGGGGCTCTTGTCGCTGCTTAACACCTTCTCCTCTCACTATGTCCCCTGTGCTATTAATGAAGCCCCAACTGCGTGATCTGACAGCTGCATACTTCTTTGTCCGTGGATACCATCCTGTGGATGCCTGCCCAGCCTCTCTGGCCCTGGGGTTCGAGCAAGGGAGGAGAGTGTCTGGGCTCCTGAGGAGTTTCAGACAAGCATATGCCCCACCAGGCAGGAGCTAGAGTCCCCAGGCCCAGAGCAACATTCCACAGGGAGGCGGGTGGCCATCCTCCCCCAATTGGCAGGATGTCCCCTAGGCAGGTGCAAGCCAAGCTCCCAGGGCTGGGTCGTCCACTCCCGCCCAGGACCCAGACATCCTGGGTTCTAAAAACTAGGTCTGAGGTGACCCTACTGGAGACCAGCAGCTGGACACACTCATTTCTGTTTGTGAGCACCCAAACTCGCTTACGGCCTGGGCCGGCACCCAAGCGCGTGCCTTATCAGCATGGGAGTGACTATTTTGTATTTCACTTTTGTATTTGACATCACTTCACACACGAGTCCCACATTTTGACCGAGATCATATACTCACTTATAGGAAAGAACAGTCCCGCAAGTTGACGCACCACGGATAGCTGGGTGCTTCCTCCATTAGCAAGCGTTTAGGAGGTCTCTAACTTCCCTTCTCAAAAATGGTCTGCCATGACTGTTTCAGTTATTTCAGTAGCATTGACTTCCAAAAGCACAATTCACATCACCAGCAATGGAAAACCATTCTTCCAAACTTGGAATCTGGGTGGTTCATACAGCCCCAGAAAGAGTTCCCAAAGCTCTCTCCTGCTTCGAACCAAGCGTTCCCCAACACCAGCTTCAGAGCCCATTGAGAGCCAAAGTCCTAACTTATCCATGCTTTATGAGTCTGCTCCAGCTGCTGCAGCACAGTACCACCAACCAGGTGGCTTCATCAGCAGATATTTATTTTCTTGCAGTTCTGGTGGCCAGAAGGCAGAGATCAGAGCTGTTCCCTTCTAGGGCTTCAAGGGAGAATCTGTTCCATAGCTCTCTCCTGGATTCGGTGCTGCTTGCAATCCTTGGTGCTAGCTGGCTTCTAGATGCATCATCCCAATCTCTGCCTTCACAGTTACATGGTATTCTCTCTGTGTGTGTCTCTGCGTCCAAGAACACCCGTTTGATAAGAGCACCAGTCATCTCTCCAACATGGCCTCATCCTAACTTGACTAATTACACTGGCAACTATCCTACTTCCAAATACAGTCGCATTTTGAGGACTGGGCTTCCACATACATGAATTCTGGGGCAGTTCAGCCCAGGATGCATGCTGTGAGCCCAGGACGCGTGCTGTGAGCCCAGGACGCGTGCTGTGAGCCCAGGACGCGTGCTGTGAGCCCAGGACGCGTGCTGTGAGCCCAGGATGCATGCTGTGAGCCCAGGACGCATGCTGTGAGCCCAGGACGCATGCTGTGAGACCAGGTCTGCCTTGTGGGATCTGCCACTGTGGGCATCAGACAAATGCTTCCCAAATCACACTCCTCAAAAGTTAGCTTCATAGGATGTTAACAGATGTTAGGTGCAAAAGGGGCTCTGTGGGAAAAGAAGTTTGGGAACCAGTAGGTTAGACGGTGTTTCCTTCCTTCCTTTCTTTAACTGCAGGACCTCTCAGGGCCTTTAATGGGATCATCTGTACTGTGAATCTCCAAGAAGGGAATATGAGGTACATCCTTGTCCTAATCCATTTGACCTTTATTCAAAAAGGCTCTGGAGGGCCAGGAGTGGAAGGAGAAGAGACTGATTCTTAAGACTCAACACTGGCCCCTTTTTGAAGCCCTCTGTGACCCACTGAAGCCAGAACAGGTGCTTCTGATGAAATGAACACAGTAACAAAGACCCTAGCATATCAGAATGAGAAAACCCCAGCAGAGCACCCTCTGCTGTCTGCCCCTCTCAGCAGAGTGGTATGGCTGCCCCACCCCCACCCCCAGCCTCCTGGGGACCAGGTGCCCCTCCTGTCATAGCCCCTCTCCCAGGGGCAGGGCCCTTCCCACCCACATGCACAGAAAGTTACTTGCTTCCATGCTTCAAAGCCCCAAAACTGCCAGGTCCCCTGGTCACCGTTCTGCTAAATTTCCTCCCAGATACTGAGTGCCAGCTTATCATCTGGACAAGCCAAGAAAGTATACTGAGATACACCATTTTCTTCACATTTCTGACAATGCTACGAGCAGAGCACAGGCCATTTCTTAGCCAAATAAGCTCATGACAAAATGCCCCGTATGTCCTGCTGAGGTTCATAGGTGCCTGGTGATGCATGGGAGCGCCTCCACATTTTCACGAGTTAACGTGGTGGTCATCACTTCTAGACAGCCAGATTGAGTCTGTACAGGTTTTCCTCCCATATGTTGACAATCCTGTATAGCCGTGGTCCCCAGCCTTTTTGACACCAGGGACCGGTTTCATGCAAGGCATTCTGCGGTGGGGGGCAGGGGAGAATAATAGTTTCAGAATGAAACTGTTTCACCTCAGATCATCAGGCATTAGATTCCCATGAGGAGTGTGCAAGGTGCAACCTAGATCCCTTGTTTGGTTTGCGCAGTTCACAATAGGGTTCACGCTCCTATGAGAATCTAACGCCGCGGCTGATCTTACAGGAGGCGGAGCTCAGGCAGTAATGCTGGCTCGCCCAGGGCTCATCTCCTGCTGTGCGGCCCGGTTCCTAACAGGCCAAGGACCACCACTGGTCCGTGGTCTGGGGACTGAGGAACCCTGCTGTATAGGATAGGAGAACAGTGTGATTTTGACTTGTTTCTGTGACACTGTGTTCAATTTCAACCTCAGAGGCCTCACATCTCACACTGCCCAGACCCACTGCCAGGACCTGCTACAGCCAGGACCCTCTGGGTCATCCTGGAGAGCTCAAGGCAACAAAGCCAATGGCAGCAAGGCAGTGAGCAGCAATCTGGGGTCGGGTGGGGTCTGACCGGCTCCCAAGGCTCCACACATCCCCAGGAAAGCTGCTTCTCCCTCTTCCGGCCCAGCATCCCACACACCTGGCTGACCCCTCTCCAAGGAAGGAAACCCGCAATCTCTGCCTCTCTTCCTGGGTCCTCCCTACCCCCACCAAAGTCCCCAACCCCAAGGGCCCATATCACATGCCCCTGTCTGATTATCACAGGGCTGAAGGAAGGTGTGAGGCAGGAGGCGGGACAAGGACACAGGCATCCTGGGATGCATGCTGCTGATGTGACTGGCGGCCTCAGAGGTGGCACGCACAGGTAGCAAAAGGGCTATGGAAACAGACAGTTGGTTCCCAGGCACTGATTCCTCCCTCTCTGTCCCAGTGACCATCCCAGAATTGGTGTGCAGAAGGCACCAGGCAGTGCCTGCCCAGGGACAGTGGGACTGCTGGGGCTTGGGTGCATATGCCCTGTGATTGATTAGCAATGTCTGCACTGAGCGCCAGAAGGGGACCATGGATGCACATCATAAGATCTCTATTTGTGATCCAGAAAGATCTATGAGTCAACAGGCTACCTCCTGGCCCTGGATCAGTTCCTCCAGATTTGTACAAGTCCCATCTCCTGGCCCTCTGCTTCTCGTCTTCCCAAAGTGCTCCCAGGCCAGCACCCTCACCAACTTGGCACCCTCGCCATGGCTTGGCCACATTTAGGCTGGTGTATGTTTGTATGGCAATTATATGGGGGTGGTGGCCTAAGACCAAACAGGACCCTCCCAGGACACGACAGCAGTGCACTTGCCCCTCCCAACAAAAGGTCAGCTGGGTCCCAGGGAGCAGCAGAGTCAGACAGAGATGGGGATTGGCAGATGCTGATGGGTATATTCTTCCCAGTGGGTGCTGCACTTTCTGTCCCACCTGGGATGTGGGAAGTCAAGGAAAGACAACCAAGGCCCACAATTCTGGACTCAGAAAAGCCAAGGAGAGATTGGAAAGATGGGAGGTTTGAATCAGGAGGACCTGGGGTGAATTCTGGACTCGTAACTTATTGCTGGTCTGCAAAATGGGTTTGCTGATACATATTTCACAGGGTTGATGTGTTAGAATAACAGGTGCCTACCTCAAATCACACTGAAAAATAACTTCCGGGTAGATTTTTAAAAAAATACCTAAAATATAAAAACAAATACCTAAAAAATGTAAAAAGCAAAGCTTAAAATATTGTCTGGTTTAGCATGTGAGAAGGTTGGACATCATCGTGCCTGTCCTTACAGACAAAAGGCTAAACAAACTAAAAATCGACAGATCTAAGAAAATCTCTTCTTAGGCCGGGCGCGGTGGCTCACGCCTGTAATCCCAGCACTTTGGGAGGCCGAGGCGGGTGGATCACGAGGTCAAGAGATCGAGACCATCCTGGTCAACATGGTGAAACCCCGTCTCTACTAAAAATACAAAAATTAGCTGGGCATGGTGGCACGTGCTTTTAGTCCCAGCTACTCGGGAGGCTGAGGCAGGAGAATTGCTTGAACCCAGGAGGCGGAGGTTGCGGTGAGCCGAGATCACGCCATTGCACTCCAGCCTGGGTAACAAGAGTGAAACTCCGTCTCAAAAAAAAAAAAGAAAATCTCTTCTTAGATCCATCAAAGAACTGAAGTTGGAGCAGGAAAACTGCTGCCTCCAAAACTGGCAGATAGAATTACAACTTACCATCGCTTCTCAGCCTTTGGCTAAAATCAAGTGTGGAGAATCACAACTTACCAGAGCAGAAACCTCCATGGAACCCGTGCCGGGGTAGGAAAAACTAAACCGTAACTGGCAAATTGCCAGGTGATCAGAGGTTACAAGTCTAAGGATTAAGAATTCCAGGGTGCCCAGCCTTAGCAGTAAGGCTGTACTTTTGTAAGTTTTACCTCCAGGAATCCTACCAGGTTCTCACAGTGAAGACTGGAAGAAAACTCCCCAGGGCTTCTGGCAGGGGAAGGAGAAAAGTATTCATTCTGAAACATGCCAGAGCGTTCTGTTCTTAACAGAGCCTGCCCTCAGGAGAAATTATCTGACTATAGCCCAACCTGCTGGGGCTTTATCAGAGCCAAACCTACCTTGGGGAAGGGAACTACTCGACTTCAGCCCCCTCCAGCCATCCTGTAGTACATAAGCGGGTAGAAGGGATAGACTGAGAAGCACTTGTGAGGGTCACAGCACAGGGACAGGCATAGGCACGCTAAGTACTGAGGTCTAATTATAGGAGTACAGAATGCGTCCTCTCCTCCAACTTCCTGCTGTCACATTACTAAAGGCCTGTTCACCACATCCCTTTTACCCAGTACATCATGTCCAGCTTTCAATAAAAAACTACAAGGCATATAAAAAGGCAGAAAAAAACAGTCTGGAGATACAGAGCATGCACCATAACCAGACTCGGATATGGCAAAGATTTTTGGGACTGTCAAACTGGAAATTTAAAACTGTAATTCCCCTGCTAAAGGCTCTAACGGGAAAAGTGGACAACATACAAAACAGGTGGGTGATGTAATGAAAAAGATGGAAATTAAAACGCTAGAAATAAAAAACGCAGTAACAAATAAAGAACGTCTTCGATGCAGACTAGACACAGCTAAAGAACCAACCAGTGAGTTTGAAAATGTATCAATAGAAACTTCTATAAAGCTAAAATGCAAAGACGAAAAAGAATGAAAAAGACAAAACAAAATAATCCCAGAACTATGGAAAAATTACAAAAGATATAAACAACACATGTAATGGGAATATCAGAAGGAGAAGAAAGGGGAAAAGCGGAAGGAATATTTGAAGGAACGTTGACTGAGACTTTCCAAGGTTGAAGCCAGGCACCAAAATTCAGGATGCTCAGAGAATTCCAAGCAGAAGAAATACCCCAAAAATGTACACCTAGTCATATCACATTCAGACTGCAGAAAATCAAAGACAGAGAAAATCTTGAAAGAACCAGAAGCAAAAAACAGTTTACCTATCAAGCGGCAAAGCAGCATTACATCAGACTTCTCAAGCTCACAAGAAGAGAGTGGAGTAAAATATTTAAAGTGTTGAAAGTAACCACCAACCTAGAATTCTGTATCCAGAGAAATTATTCATCAACACTAAAGGAGAAACAAAGATGTTCTCAAACAAACATTGAAGTACTTGGTCACCAGTATACCTGTCTTATAAGAAACGTTAAAAGAAATTCTTCAGAAAGAAGGAAAATGACATAGCTCAGAAACTTGCATCTACACAAAGGAAGAGACTTAGAGAAGAAATAAGTGAAGGTAATATGAAATCTTTTTTCTAATTATTCCTTGATCTAATAGATAACAATTTGTTCAAAATAATAACACCAACAGTGTATTTGGTGATTATCACTTACGGATAAGTGAAAGAAAGCAACATTATCAGGGATAGGAGAGGAATTAGAAATACTCTGCTATAAGCCATAAGGTATTTGCATTACTTTGCATTACTTCACTACCTGTGAAATGGTATAGTGTTATTTGAGAGTGGACTTGGGCCAGGCACGGTGGCTCAAGCCTATAATCCCAGCACTTTGAGAAGCTGAGGTGGGCAGATCACTTGAGGTCAGGAGTTTGAGACCAGCCTGGCCAACATGGTGACACCCTGTCTCTATTAAACATACAAAAATTAGCTGGGCATGTTGGTGGGCAACTGTAATCCTAGCTACTCGGGAGGCTGATCAGGAGAGTGGACTTGGGTTAGTTGTAAATGTATATATGTGTATTGCAAACTCTAGGACAACCACAGAAGAGAAAGAGGAAGAAGAGGGAAAAAAGAAGAAGAGGAGGAGGAGGAGGAGGAGGAAGAGGAGGAGGAATGCTAAGAAAAGCAAGAGAGGAGAGAAAATGGAATCATATAAAATGCTCAATTAAACCATAGAAAGCAGAAAAAGAGTGGAAGACCAAAAAATAGGGAAAAATAAAACAGAAACAAATATGGTAGCTATCAATCCAACTATATCAATAATCAGTTTAAATGTCAATGGGACTATATATACAAATTAAAAGACAGAAATTGTCTCACTGGATCAAAAAAAACCAAACTATATGTCATCTACAGGAAACCTATTTAAATATGAAGACATAAATAAATGAAGAGTAAAGGCATGGATACTACCCAAAGTTACCTACAGATTCAAGTGGAATCCCTATCAAAATTCCAATGGCTTTTTTTTTTTCAGGGGAAAAAACCCATCTTAAAATGCATATGGAATCTCGAGGGACAACGAATGGTCAAAATAATATCGAAAAAGAAAAACAAAGTTGGAGGACTCACATTTCTTGATTTCAAAACTTGATACAGGCCTGGCATGGTGGCACAAGTCTGTAATCCCAGCACTTTGGGAGGCTGAGGTGGGAAGATTACAAGGTCAAGAGATCAAGACCATCCTGGCCAACATGGTGAAACCCCATCTCTACTAAAAATACAAAAATTAGCTGGGTGTGGTGGTGCGCACCTGTAGTCCCATCTACTTGGGAGGCTAAGGCAGGAGAATGACTTGTACTCGGGAGGCAGAGGTTGCAGTGAGCCAAGATTGCACCACTGTACTCTAGCCTGGCAACAGAGCAAGACTCCCTCTCAAAAACAACAAAAACAAACAAACAAAAAACGCAAACAATTTAATACAAAACTGGCCAGATGCAGTGGCTCATGCCTGTAATCCCAGCACTTTGGGAGGCCAAGGCAGGTGGATCACTTGAGGTCAGGAGTTCAAGACCAGCCTGGCCAACATGTCAAAACCCTGTCTCTATTAGAAATACAAAAATTAGCCAGGCATGGTGGCATGTGCCTGTAATCCCAGCTACTAAAGAGACTGAGGCAGGAGAATCACTTGAACCCAGAAGGTGGAGGTTGCAGTGAACTAAGATCACACCACTGCACTCCAGCCTGGGTGAAAGACTGAGACTCCATCTCAAAAACAAAACAAAATAAAACAAAACATCCAACCTAAACACAAAACTATAATAATCAAAACGGTCTGACACTGGCATAAGGACAGACATAGAGACCAATGAAATAAAACAGAGTGCCCAGAAATAAATTCTTCCATATATTGATTTTTGACAAGGGTGTCAATGGTTAGTCAATGGAGAAAAGACAGTCTTTTCAACAAGTGGTGCTGGGAAAACTGGGATACCCACATGCAAAACAATGAAATTGGATCCTTACTTTACAAAATACATAAACATTAACTCAAATCAAAGACCTAAATTTAAGAGCTAAAATTATAAAACATTTAGAAGAAAACATAGGTGGAAATCTTCATAACATTGGATTTGACAATGATTTCATGGACATGACACCAAAACTGCAGGCAACAAAAGAAGAAATTAATCGAACTTCACCAAAATACGAAACTTTTGTGCATCAAAGGACACTATCAAGAGAGTGAAAAGACAACCCACAGAATTGGATAAAATATTTGCAACTCATCTATCTGATGAGGGATAAATATAGGAGAACTCCTAAACATCAATAACAAAGAAACAAACAAGCCAGTTCAAAAAATGAGCAAAGAACTTGTACAGACATTTCTCCAAAGAAGATATGCAAATGGCAAATAAGAGATGTTGAAAATATGTTCAACATCACTAGCCATGAGAGAAATCAAATCAAAACTGTAATGAGATACCACTTCACATCCATTAAGATGACTATTATAAAAAAATTTTTAATTAAAAAAAGCCTGAAGATAACAAGTGTTGGTGAGGATGCAGAGGACTTGGAACCCTTGTGCATTGCTAGTGGGAATGTAAAATGTTGCAGCCACTGTGAAAAACAGTTTGGCAGTTCCTCAAGAAGTTAAACATAGACTTACCATATGATCCAGCAATTCCACTCCAAGGTGGAGCCAAAAAAAATTTAAAGCAAAGACTCAAACAGATACTTGTATACAATATTCATAGCAGCATTATTCACAACAGTCAAAGTAGAAGCAACTCAAGTGTCCACTGACAGAAGAATGGATAAATAAAATGTAGTCTATATGGACAATGAATATTACTCAGCCTTGAAAAAGAAGGAAATCATGTCTACAACATGGACATATCTTGAGGACATCATGCTAAGTGAAATAAGACCAATATCACATGATTCCCTTTATATGGGATACCTAGAATAGGCAAATTCATAGAGAGAAAGCAGAACAGAGGTTGCTGGAGTGAGGAGAGAAGGGGAAGTCAGTTTTTAGTGGGTACAAAGTCAGTTGGGGAAAATGAAAAAATTCCAGACAATGATGGTGGTGATGGTAGCACAACAATGTGAATATACTTAATGCTACTGAACTGTACCCTTAAAATGGTTAAAAAAGTAAAATTTTCTGTCTATATGACACAATTTAAAAATTAAAAAAATAATAATTTTGATTAGCCAAATCAAAATACATATAAGTGAACTCTCTACATAAATGAGATAAAACAATCATTTTAGGATCAGTAATTTGCAACTGACCATTCTTTGTCCGTTTCTAGACTCTGCCATTTATTAATTGTGTGCTCCTGAGAAAACTCCTCATCTATAAGTGGAGACAATAACAGCATCTCTTAGAGCTTTTGTAAAAGTCAAAAAAAATGCATAGTCTGGTACATAGTAAAATGCTCAATTAATGTTAGCCATGATTATTTCTCTAATGGATAAATAATGGATTCTTTAACGGTAAATTTTATATTACGTATAATTTTATTTTATCATAATTTTTAAAAGTAAATGGTTGGAAAAAGATACACCATGCTAACAATAACTAAATAAAGTGGGAGTAATCATATGTAAATGTCTGTGTGTGTGTGTGTGTGTGTGTGTGTGTGTGTGGTTGTTGAGACAGGGTCTCACTCTGTCACCCAGGCTGCAGTGCAGTAGCACAATCATGGCTCACTGCAGCCTCTACCTTCCAGGATCAAGCAATCCTCCTCCCTCAGCCTCCCAAGTAGATGGGACTACAGGCATGTGCCACCATGCCTGGATACATTTTTTTATTTTTTGTAGAGATGGGGTCTTGCTATGTTCCCAAGGCTGGTCTTAAACTCCTAGATTCAAGCATTCCTCCCACTTCAGCCTCCTAAAGTGCTGGGATTACAGGTGTGAGCCACCATGCCTGGCTATATATAGTAGAAACAGTGTGTTGCTCTGGTGTCCAGGCTGGTCTTGAACTCCTAGGCTCAAGTGATTCTCCCACCTGGGCCTCCTAAAGTGCTGTGATTACACGTGGGAGCCACTGCACCCCGCCAGGAGTAACTATATTGATATCAGAAAAAAAACCCAGACTTTAGAACAAGGGAAATTAACAGGAACAAAGAAGAGCATTACATAATAATAAAGGGGTCAATTTTCTAAGATGACATGCAGTCCTAAACATGTACATACCTAACAACAGAGACTCAAAATATGTGAGGCAAAAACTAATGGAACTGTAAGGATAAAAAGATGACTCCACTATCATCGTTGATGAGTTCAACACAACTCTATCAGAAATGGACAGATCCAACAGGCAGAAAAACAGTAAGGACACGATGGAACTCAACAGCTTCATCAATCAACTGGCTCTAATGGACATCTGCAGACTACTTCCTCCAACGATAGCAGAAAACATTTTCTTCTCAAGCTCACGTGAAACAATCATCAAGACAGACCACATTTTGGGCCATAAACACACCCTGATACATTTAAAATAAAGTAATCACACAAAGTATGCTCTCAGACTGCAATGGAATTAAATTAGAAATCAACAACAGAAAGATAGCTGAAAAAAGTCCAAAATACATGGATATTAAGCACCACACTTCTAGATGACATCTAGACAACAGAAAAAATGTCAAGGGAAATTTTAAAATATTTTGAACTAAATGAAAATACAACTTACCGATATTTATCGAATGCAGCAAAGGTAGTCTTTATTATTTATTTAGTTTTTAGGGACAGAGTCTCACTTTATCATGCAGGCTGGAGTGCAGTGGTGCAATCATAGCCCACTGCAGCCTTAAACACCTAGGCTTAAATGATCCTCCCACCTCAGCCTCCTGAGTAGAGAGGACTACAAGGCATGCACCACCATGTCCTGCTAATTTTTTTTTTTTTTTTTTGTAGTAACAGGGTCTTGCTAAGTTTCCCAGGCAAGTCTTGAACTCCTGGCCTCAAGTGGTCCTCCCACCTTGTCCTCCCAAAGCACTGGGATTGCAGGTGTGAGCCACTGCACCTGGCCAAAAGTAATCTTTAGAGGAAAATTTACAGCATCAAGTGCATACATGAGAAAAGAGGAGGCTGGGCGCGGTGGCTCACACATTTAATCGCAGAACTTTGGGAGGTCTAGGCGATCTAGGAGATCAAGACCATCCTGGCCAACATGGTGAAACTCAACTCTACTAAAAATACAAAAATTAGCTGGGTGTGGCGGCACGTGCCCGCAGTCCCAGCCTACTCGGGAGGCTGCAGCAGAAGAATCGCTTGAACCAGCGAGTCAGACTTGCAGTAAGCCAAGATTGCACCACGGCACTCCAGCCAGGTGACAGAGCAAGACTCTCAAAAAGAAGAAGAAGAGGAGGAGGAAGAAGAAGAGGAAGAGAAAAATATAAAATCAATAATTCAAGCTTCCACTTTAAGAAACCAGAAAAAGAAAAGCAAATTAAATCCAAAGTAAGCAGGAAAAAGGAAATAATAAAAACTAGAGCACAAATCAGTGAATTGTGCAAACAAGAACTTGATACAGAAAATCAACAAAGCCAAAAGCTGGGTCTTTGAGAAGATCAATAAAATTGAAAATCTGCTAGTCAGGTTAACTAAGAAAAAAAGAAAAAAGAGGCAAATTAGTAATACCAGAAATAAAAGTGGGCCACCACTGCAGATTCTGTGGGTATTAAAAGGTTAATAAAGAAATACTATGAAAAACTCTATGGCTATAAATTTGATAACCTGGATAATATGAATCAACTCCTTAAAAGATACAATCCTCTAAAACTCACACAATGACATATAGACAATATAATATAAATAGGACTATATCTCTAAAAGAAATTGAATGAAGGATTAATAATTTTCCAAAACAGAAAGCACCAGGCCCAGACTGGTTAATTGGTGAATTCTACCAAACATGTAAAGAAGAAATCATATCAATTCTCTAAAATCTCTTTTAGAAAATACAAGCAGCAAGAATGCTTCCTAACTCATTCTATAAGGCTAGCATTACCCTAATACTAAAACCAGACAAAGACACTATTTAAAGAAAAAAAAATAAACAGATCAAAATCTCTCATGAATGCAGATGCAAAAATTCTCAACAGAATATTACCAAATTGAATCCAACAATATCTAAAAAGAATTACATATCATGATTATGTGGGATTTATCCCAGGTATGCAAGTCTGGTTCATTATTCAAAAATTAATTACTATAATCCAACAAATCAACAGGGTAAGGAAGAAAAATCACACAACTATATCAACAGATGCAAAAAAAAAAAAAAAAAAAAGCATCTGACAAAAATCCAACACTGTTTCATGATTAAAAACTTTCAGCGAACTAGGAAGTGGAGCTTCCTAAACTTGATTTTCAAAACATCTACAAAAGACCTACAGTTTACACCACACTTCATGGTAAGAAACTGGATACTTTCCAGTAAGATCAGGAACAAGCAAGTATGTTCCTTTTCACCACTCCTATTCAACATCTTACTGGTAGTGCTAGCTAACATAATAAGACAAGAAAATGAAATAAAAGGTACACTTATTGGAAAGGAAGAAATGAAACTGTCTTTCTTCACAAATGATATGTCTATGTAGAAAACCCCAAAGAATCAACAAAAAAATTCCTGTAACTAATAAATGATTATAAAAAGGTTGCAGGATACCAGGTTAATATATAAAAGTCAACTGCTTTATTATATACCAGCAAAACGATTGGAATTGGAATCTAAAAACACAATATCATTTACATTTCATCCCCCAAAGTGAAATACTTAGGTATAAATCTGACAAACTATGTACAAGATCTATATTAGGACATTTACAAAACTCTGATGAAAAATATCAAAAAAGAACTAAATAAATGCAGAGAAATCCCATGTTCATGAATAGGAAGATACAATATTGTCAAGATGTCAGTTTTTCCCAAATTAATTTACATTCAATGCACTCACAATCAAATACCAGCAAGTTATTTTGCATATATTAACAAACTGATTCTAAAGTTTATATGAGGAGGCAAAAGATACACAATACTACAACCAACACAATATTGAAGGAAAAGAGCAAAGTCTGAGGTCTGTGGAGACCAGATAGAGAAAGGATAGTCTTATCAACAATGGTGCCAGGACAACTGGATATTCAGATGTAAAAAAATAAATCTAGACACAGATCTTACACTTTTCATAATAATTCATTTAAAATGGATCATAGACCTAAATGTAAAATGCAAAACTTTAAAACTCCTAAAAAGTAACATAGAAAATCCAGATGACTTTGAGTTTGGTGATGATTTCCTAGAAACAATGCCAAAAGCACAATTCATGAAAGAAAAGATTGATAAATTGGGCTTAATTAAAAGTAAAAAGTTCTGTTCTATGGAAGACACTTATGAGACTTAAAAGGGAAACAACCACAAACTTGGAGAAGATATCTACAAAACACCGATCCAATAAGACTGGATTTTCAAAATATACAAGGTACCCTTAAAATTCAACAATTCAAAAACAACCAGTTTAACAATGGGCAAAAGTTCTGAACAGAAGATGCTCGATGTCATAAGTCATTAGGGAACTGCAAATAAAACAACAAAGAGCTATCACTGTACAGCTATTAGAATAGCCAAAATCTAGAACTCTGACACCACCAGATGATGGTAAGGACATGGAGCAACAGGAATTCTCATTCATTGCTGGTAGGAATGCAAAATGGCACACCCACTTTGGAAGGGAGTTTGGTAGTTTCTTACAAAAGTAAACATATTATTTACCCTACACTCCAGGAATCACACTTCTTGGTATCTCCCAAAAGTGCTGAAAACTATGTCCACACAAAAACCTGAAAATGGATGTTTATCGTGAAAACTTTGAAGGAAACTTCAGTAAGCAAATGAACCAACTGTGGTACATCCAGACAATGGAATATTATTCAGCTAAAAAGAAATGAACTATCGAGCTACACAAAGACAGGTTCCTCCTCCTGCTTAAGGAAGAAACTTAAGTGGGTGTTGCTGAGTGAAAGAAGCCAGTCTGAAAAGGTTACATGCTGTACGACTCCAACCGTATGACATTCTAGAAAAGGTAGGACAATGAAGAGAGGAGAAAGACCCATGGTTGGCAGGGGTTGGGTGGAGGGAGAGAGGAATAGGTGGAGCATAGAGAAAATCCGGGGCAGATGAAACTACTCCGTGTGATACTGTAATGACAGACACATGTCATTCTACACTTGTCCAAGCCCATATAATGTACAACAGCAAGAGTGAACCCTGATGTAAACTATGGGCTTGAGTTAATAATTTAATATTGGTCCATCATTGTAACAAGTGTAGCAAACTAATGCCAGATGTTAGCAATGGGGTGGGGAATGGTGAAGGGGAATATGAGAACTCTATACTTTCAAGCCAATTTTTCCATACAGACAAAACTGCCCTAAAAATGAAGCCCATTAATTTCCTTTTAATTGTAAGGAGAAGAAAAAGGTATCTTTAAAACACCACGATAGAGAAGGACTTTTTAAAACCATAGGCAGAAAAGCACCTATCACAACGAAAATACCTATATATTTGCTATAGTGAAACTTCAAAACTTCACTGTGACCAGAGACCCTGAACAACATTAGGAAAAGGTGTTTCAGGGACTCTAAAGTCTTACCCAGAGCTGTCACCATCCCAGGAGACATCCTGACTGTAACACCCACCTACACATGACCCTCTCAGTGTATAAGGGTTCCCTCCGGGGCTCTCAGGTCACGGTGGAAGATGGGGCTATGCTCCCCATGTCACAGGCAGGGACTGGCACCAAATGGTCCGCTGGTACCATGGCAGCATGGATGCAGAGGTGGGATCACACCAGACCCCTCTCCCGAGCCAGGCACAGTGGCTCATGCCTATAATCCCAGCACTTTGGGAAGCCAACGTGGGAGGATCTCTTGAGCCCGGGAGTTCAAGTTTACAGTGAGCTATGATGCAGTCCTGCACTCCAGACTGGGTGGCAGAGCGAGTCCCAGTCTCAAAACAAAACAAAACAAAACACCCACAACCTCCTGCTGCCCTGCACAGGTGCCCTACAGGTGCCCCGTGTTGGCTCAAAAACAGTCTCTTGGGGAGATGGATGGGGCACTCTTGTGGGGAGGTGGGAGCAAGAGAAGAATGAATCACGGGACCTGAGCCAAGCAGAGCCCTGGGAATGGGAAGAAGCCGGGCTGGGAGTTGGCAACAGGACCAAGACGGGGGTGAGAGGCCTTGGGTGCTGCCTTGGGTGCCACCTTGGCTCACTCCTTCCCTCGGTCACTCTGGCTAGGCCAAGGCAGAGGCAGTGGGCGTCAGAGGCAGCTCTTCCAGCTAGAGAACAGACTGTCACATTTTCTGGATTCTTGCAAGCCAGCTGATGTCATGTTGTTCGCTTGACATTGGCCACGTTGAGCATCTTCACACCACAGAAATGGGCAAACACTACCCACCAGGGACCTCACCCGCTGTTAAACATCAACCAGGGCATCACTTGAGAGGGGACTGCAAGGGGGGATGATGTGGCCTCCCTCTACACACCTCAAATACCCTAACTGACACCTTCTTCCTCTGGGAGGGAAGTTGAGGGGCAGGAAGGGAGGAGAATCTGACAGGCCAGAGACCACCCAGGGGCTGAAATTCCAGGCTCTCCATGGGAGCAAGAGAGGAGAGGGGTGAGCACCCTTCCTGAGGAGAGGGCCCACAAGAGAGCCAGCCTGGCCGGGGGTTCTGAAAGCCACGGTGTGCTGGGCTGGGATCCCCGCAAATCCAGGCTGTCCTATGCAACCTCGGTGGGAAGTCCCCCTTCCAGGGAGGGTCTGGGCCTTCTGCTCATTCTACATCAGCAGCCATCTCTCTCTCTCTCTTCCCCATTCTCTCAGGTAAATCATATTCACCAGAACTCTTCAGCAGCAAATGTCTTCCTTTAGCATGACCATTGTTCTGGACCCATGCCCCAGAACAATGGTCATGACCCCAGTGGGGGGTCTGCATTAAGCAAAGAGCAAAATAAATACAAAGATGAAGACAGGAGGGAGGACCGCCCAGGAACACCTGTAGCCCACTGTGCCCATGCTCTTCCAACTGGGTAGGGGAGGCCTGCAGGTCAGGCCTGGCCTCTAGGGTGGAGAGGTCCAGCCTGTCTCTTAGCCCTGGACCTGGCCTTGAAGCATGTGGTGGATTCTGCAGATAATGCACAAGAGTTACTGGA